>SDVV010042872.1:0-10300 GCA_016164225.1 Gammarus roeselii
TCTATACTGCCACGGTCTATACTGCCACGGTCTATACTGTCACGGTCTATACTGCCACGGTCTATACTGCCACGGTCTATACTGCCACGGTCTATACTGCCACGGTCTATACTGCCCCGTTCTATACTGCCACGACCTATACTGCCACGGTCTATACTGCCACGATCTATACTGCCACGGTCTATTCTGCCACGGTCTATACTGCCACGGTCTATACATCCACGATCTATACTGCCACGGTCTATAGTGCCACGGTCTATACTGCCACGGTCTATACTGCCATGGTCAATACTGCCACGGTCTATACTGCCACGATCTATACTGCCACGGCCTATACTGCCACGGTCTATACTGCCACGGTCTATACTACCACGATCTATACTGCCACGATCTATACTGCCACCGTCTATACTGCTACGATCTATACTGCCACGGTCTATACTGCCACGGTCTATACTACCACGATCTATACTGCCACGGTCTATACTGCCACGGTCTATACTGCCACGGTCTATACTGCCACGGTCTATACGGCCACGGTCTATACTACCACGATCTATACTGCCACGGTCTATACTGCCACCGTCTATACTGCTACGATATATACTGCCTCGGTCTATACTGCCACGGTCTATACTGCCACGCTCTATACTGCCCTAGGGAATTAATGATCACGCATTTGTACAGCGTTCACGTTTTTAGATATACTTCCGATTGCAGGGATTTCTTCAAATGCACGGCAAACATTTCCGGAAACACCTACATAAATGGGTATTTTTTTGTTCTATTTATCAGACTGATAGTTCATGTTTCTGGAGGCGTCATGTTAAAAATTAGGACGATGAACCCACTAAGTTATTCAATAATTAATGTGTGTATGTATATTTTGATTTATTCACATATAATTCATGTAATAAGGGAATTATGCAAACAATTGTTTACAATTCTGATCCTTGTCATACGCCGCAGAAATTCATACTCCGCCTATAATCATATTCAAATATGAGTTCCTTGTGTAGTCTACGTAGGCACGATTTGAACATCGACGTATATGTATTAGAGTCATGATGTCAACCAATATTTTCCACCAATGTATGCACACTCATAAACGTCGTGCGGCTGAGAGCCGTCTCAATCTCTTCATTATAGAAAATCTCTTCATGCTAGAGAATCTCTTCATGCTAGAGAATCTCTTCATGATCGAGAATCTCTTCATGTTAGAGAATCTCTTCATGATAGAGAATCGCTTTATGATAGAGAATCTCTTCATGATAGAGAAAAATCCACTAACGCGTAACATTTTTTCCATCTTCAATTATGACGTCTAATGCCTCCGATGCAAACCTAAAACATGTTAGTCCTACTGTTACAACATTAAAATTTTATAATTTTGTATCTGTGAGTTTCTTACTTGACAACAAACATAGTTTATAAGAGTATCTTGAAAATGTCCCATGAATTCTTATTTGCTCGGTGAAGTACGAACAGGCCGCTCACAAGTTATGAGCCTTGACGAGTTCATTGTGAGCAGCTTCGTTTTGCATATTGCAACGGTGCATTTGATGACGAAGGTCATCGCGCCCTTCGAGGGAGCTGAGAGACACGCATCTGAGCGCCGGAGGAGATGGACCTCCAAATTTCATTTAATCTAATGAAGGTTTTGTGTTAGATTTAACACCCGACTATGGAAAAAGAAGTGGTAATTTAAATTACAATACTAATGATGATAATAATTTTGTTACGACCTAAAAAAGCCATAAAGGAATTCGTGATATGTCCACGGTAGGGGCCCTACAGTGTGACGTAGCGATTTATATCCCCCCGAAAAAAATCGATTAGATTAGATAAAGGGGTCCATCTCCACCAGAGCACTGAATGAAAATAACAGATTGATGCACTAATGCTCTTTCCACATACTGTGGGTGGCGATGATTCAATGCGGTAATCCACTTACTGTGGGTGGCGATGATTCAATGCGGTAATCCACTTACTGTGTGTGGCGATGATTCAAAGCAGTAATCCACTTACTGTGGGTGGCGATGATTCAATGCAGTAATCCACATACTGTGGGGGGGGGTCAATGAAGTAATCCACTTACTGTGGGTGGTGGCGATGATTCAATGCAGTAATCCACATACTGTGGGGGGCGATGATTCAATGACGTAATCCACTTACTGCGGGGGGCGATGATTCAATGAAGTAATCAACTTACTGCGGGTGGCGATGATTCAATGCAGTAATCCACATACTGTAGGGGGCGATGATTCAATGAAGTAATCATAGAAACTCAGGACTCGGGTCACAATCAACGGTGCCTTGTTATAGTCAACAATTTAGTTACGAGGATGAACAGACTGGAGGAAAGGCCAGAAGCAGGAAAGCTTTGAGCCAAACTCAGTCCGCATGGCCATTGTAAGTAACCCACTCCATAGTTTAACCGATAACCTAATGGAAACAGGACGATAAATGCATATTGCGGGAGTGGCCTTCAGTGATGTCCTATTTTGTAGCATTTTCCAAACCTAGCTAATACATGCTTCACGCACACTGATTCTGTACGTTTTTGAATGTATTTCGATTATAGTGCATCTGATTCTGCCCTGAAGTTCAGCGCAGGATCAGAATTTTCTCCTGCGCTGAGCTCCAGCAATTTTTCGAACGATATCAATATTTTAAAACTTGGCTATGTTAACATCAACTCACTAGCTAATAAAGAAGATTTTATCTCCGATCTGCTTTTGAAGCAGCGTTTTCATGTTTTGACTGTTAGTGAGACGTGGTTGTTGCCTTCTGTTGCATCATCCTTCATCGACATCGCTGACTACAGGGCTCTCAGGGGAGACACGAATGGCACAGCTCGAAAGCATGGATCGCTGCAGTATCTGCTTAAGGACATGGCATTTTTGGTGTTTGAGGTGCCCATTCCAAATGCTGTGATTGTGCACCTCATTGATTGTGACCTGTGAATTATGGTAGTTTAGCGGCCTCCTTCTTATACAATTTTGCAAAACACCTGCTTATTAAACTTTTTACTGAACCTTTGCACTGGCAAGGAGATGATCATCGCGGGTGATATTGAGTTACCAATAGCCAACATTTGACTGGTCCTTGGACCTTATTGATGGCTACATTCGGCCAAGTGATATGCAATTTTTAGACTTTTTCTCATCTCTTGGACTCTTGCAGTGGGTAAGAGAGTCTACTCTTATACCATCTGACAACGTAATGGATCTTCTCCTCACATCTGAGGATGATCGTGTTGGTGAGGTGTTTGTGTTGTCGCCGTTGTCTTGCTGCCAGCATTCTCCTGTTGGTTTGAGTATATCTTCGGTGGGGAGGGGCCGGAGCGCATAGCCGTGGGGGAGAGACGTATTTGCCACAAAGGGAAGTATGCCCAAATTTCGGAGGCTTTGTCCCCGATTGACTGTGGGATAGAGCTTAGCTATTCTTCAATGTGTGTAGATTTTTTGTTTCTTTGGTCGGTCTTGTTGTCCCTCATTGATAAGTTCATACCTCTCATGCCTGTTTGCTCTGGCCCCCATGGGCTGTCAGGGCACCTCCCCTTCCCCCGCTGTTGCCCGAGAGAGATCAGAGGCATGGCTTGCATACAAGCAGGTTAGGGGTGCAGAGGGTCGCATTTCAGCCAGTGCTCTCAAAAGAGAACACATACATAGTGAGCTAAATAGGCACATATACATTTTTCCATTGATTTTCGAAAGAAGCATGAGTCCAATTTACGAAACAGGTCCGATAACCGGAAGCTGTTCCATGCTTATTTCAGATATAAATAGATTGGTCGTCCAGCTGTTGATCCTCTCCGCTTGCCGAGGGGTGAGATAGTACAGGAGCGGAGTCTTTGATGCTTCTTTTTTGGGAGTCTTTGTTGGTACAGCTCCAACCCACCCAGCCCCTTTCCAGTTCCTTGCTGGAAGTTTGGCAGATGTTGACTTTCTGAGGTTGGGGGTCCAGCGTGTTCTTTCCGCTTTTGATCTCGGTTCAAGGGTGGGTCCCGATGACCTCCATCCCCATTTGATTAGAAGCTGTGATGTTAAGCACTTCCTTACCCTATGTTTAATTTTTCAAAAGTCATTAAGGATAAGAATGGTCTCTGAAGTCTACAGCAGATCGCTGGTTGTACAAGTATTCGAGGGTAAATCCCACACTGATCCTCTGAATTACAAGCCTGTAAGCTTAAAATCGGCTTGCTGCAAATCAATGGAAAGATGGGTTGTATCCCGGTTGACTGAGTATCTTGAGAGCAAAAACATTTTGTCACCTCATCAGTATGGTTTTCGGAAACACCGTAGCACTGAGAACCAATTGCTGCTGACATATGTTGATGTTGGGAGGTGGATTTATGAAAGATATGTTGTGAATGTCATAATGCTGGACTTCTCAAAAGCATTTTATGTGTTGAGTCATGCTGTGCTCTTGTCTAAGTTAGAATCCTTGGGTGTTTGTAATTCTTTGCTCGCTTGGATCTCTGCGTTATTCTCTGCAGAGTGATGAGCGTTTTTGTGAGTGGCAACGCGAGCAGCCCAGTTGCTGTGACGAGTGGTGTGCCTCAGGGTTAGGTCCTTGGGTCGCTGCTGTTCTTGATCTATAATAATAAGATGTCTAGTGGTCTTTCATGCAAGTTTAAGACATTTGCTGATTACTATCAGTTGGGTGTCCTGTTCAGGGTGTCCAGTCACTTCAAAGTAGGTTGGATACAGTTGACTTGGCTGCGAGCTCCTGGAACCCTGGACTAAATCCGAACAAGTGTGTTGTGCTGCGCTTTATAGAGGTTGCATTGATTTTGATATTTTGGTTCCGGCTAACCAGTACGTCCTTCAAGGCAGAGCATTGAAGTTTGTCCCTGCACATAAAGACTTGGGTTTCAGTGTAGAGACCCGTCTCTGATTTCACCATCCTATTCGTGTGGTGGCTGCAAAGGCTGGAGAGTTGGCCAACTGTTTGTTGAGATCAACTGCTTGCAGGTCACTGGAATTTATGCTGTCCCTGTATGTTTCGTATATTCATCCACTTATTGATTATGCATCCTGCTTTTGGAACGCTAGATATTGTGGGACTGCAGGCAGCTGGAGTCTGTCCAGAGGAGATGGACTAAAAACATTAATGGACTTTTTGGCATGGACTATGGTGGTCGTTTGAGGGGCTTGGATTTGTTTTCTGTTAAGGGTCGACTTCTTAGGGCAGTCATGATCAAACATTGGAAAATTTTGCATGGTAAATCAGAGGATTTGCTAATTTGGTATGTCTTATTTGGCTCCGAGAGTTGGTACTAGAGGTTATTTGCCGAAGCTGGCGTTTTCTCTTCGCTCTTCTGATGGCCGCAGTAGGTCCTTCAGTGTGAGATGTGTTGGTGTGTGGAATGGCTTGCCTGCTGACATAGTGCAGTTGACAGATATCACTCGCTATAAGCAGGCCCTTGCTGATCTGATGTATGATGAATTTTTCGATTTTGACTGGATTGATGAAGTGTAATTCATTTGTATGGATGTGTGTATGCATATGTGTGTGTCTCTATGTATATGTTTTTTATTTTGTGACTAACAGAACTGTTGTATGATCAGTTGTCTATAGCACAAATTTCCGGATTTTTTTCTTCCCCATTACTTTACTGTGCTTTCATAGCCTGTGGTGCTGTGGTGTTTGTACCTCCTGTCATGCTCTGCACTCTGACCTTGCTGGCATGTGGGGCGATCTTGAGTCAACGAAGGTGAGTAACCAAGGTGAGTAATCGTGCGCTGGAAATGGTCGACTTTGCTGACATAAAAAATCATCAGAACAATAGGCAGCTTGAGTCCACTCGCACGGCAGCTATTGTATGAGGAGTTGATAAGCGTCGCTACCAGTTCCAATGACTATTGTTTCCAAACAGTGTTCCCTCGAGATTCTTTTACATTCCCATCATATGAGGAATTCGTTAAATTCACTTTTTAAGTACATGAATCACAAATTTCAATTTCTAATGCGTTCCTAGATAAGTAGAGCTTACATTAGTAATAAAGAGTAGATGCACTCTGAGTTTGTATTTCTTATTACAAGCACGATCTTATTAACGACCTATCTAATTAATGTGCGATAAGGTTCTTTTGGAAATGAACCACGATGCGACTTGCGGCTATTAGCCTCGTGACGTCAGAGCATTGACCCCTATAGTGCACGGCCTAGCATCTACTTGCTTAAACCATATCTTCTCGTTCTTCATGGTTTGTGCACACTGGGGTTTGGTCTGGTTATCGCCCATCAAGGAATCATCTTCTCCGTTGGAGCAACCAATCTAATTCATTAACAGTTTGGTAATTTATCAAGTGTCATCGGCTTGACTATGTATCATTGCAACCCTGTTTAATGATTATATACCCCCTGTACTCGATCGATGACGCTGCGATAATAAAAACTTGCCGCAACCACTTTTATTGACTCATGGCAATGGAAGTAGTGATGAAGATTTATCCGGGCACGGCTTGATGAAAGGTTTCAAACACTATCGTTATTTTTTTATTCTCCACGGTACAATAACACTTATATAATAAAATCAATGCAAGTCGCGGTAAGAAAATGGTAATTGGCTTACAGTGTTGAAGTTAAAAATTAGTTTATTTGAACAGAGATTCAACTACTTGAGATGTTTTTCACAACTGAGCCTATAATAGCTGAATGACAATCGAAATTACCGTGAGATTTTTTTTACACCAGGTGGTGTTTTTATTCATCATACATAAATTCTGTGTATATAGATATTCAAAAGGAACATATTCCTATAACAGTTTAGTCACAAAAATTTTCCGTGTTCAATGCAAATAGTAGAAGGTAACGCTCGTACTCCGTGAAGACGAGTCCCTAATCTAAATTAGAATACTCCGTGAAGACGAGTCCCTTATCTAAATTAGAACACAGTTCGATTTTCACTGGAAATTAATTGGAAACATTTGAAATAGAACATCTGCCAACATCAACATGGATTGCAATTGATATCATACAGACCCTTTAAGTATGACTTACTATCTACTAACATTCCGTGCCCGTAAAATGGGCTGCTAACAGAATTCATGGGTGAACCAGGTGGATAAATTGCACGTACAAATTTATTTCCTGACAACGGCAAATAATCGCTTATTTTAAAGAAGCGTTATTAACTTCGACCAGCGTTCATGTATAGCCCGGCTATATGTGAGGGACTGCGAGGGTTTCGCTCGTTACCGAAACTAATTGCTGCTGGTACAAATTGGGGGCAAAGTGTTCTGTGTTGGTTCTCGGGGGAATTTTATTTTATTACCCTGAAAGAGCATTTTGAAATAATCTGGCGTTGTTAGGAGAAGGAGATGTGCAGAATTGCACTCGAAACGTAGCAAAAAGCTGCATTATGGAACTGCTAAAAAAACTTTCGAATGAAAGTTGGAAAATGGAGACGATGAAATAGAAGAAATGGGTGACGAAAGGGAATGAACAAGTAAACTGTAGGATAAATAAATATGTAATGGGTAAATTGGTTTCTCCAATGCAAATGAAGCCTAATATTATTTGCTAAGTAAACCTTTTATCAACGAGGGTTGCGACCTGGCGCACCTTACAGCGCATACGGCTTTTAAAGTCAACTACGCACATGTGGCTGATAAGGCCTTCTCCACGCAGTCTGCAGAAAATGCCATTTCATAACTCACAAATGGCATAGCTTCCTGCGTATATGGCGCTGCTACGGCTACCTCTGCGCTTGCAGTGGCCCATGCCATTACCGTGCATGCGGCTGCAAATGCCATCTCGTGACTCGCATATGGCGTAGATGGCGGCGCATGTGCGCCTGCTAAGGACACCTTGGGATGCCAATTGCATACGGCATACGGCAATTTTCAACCGAATCCTTCAAATTAACACACCAACATGGATGATCAACCCACCGCCGGTCAACCTAGACCTGCAAGTGTACCCTAAAGCAACCAACGCTTACCGACAGGAATTCCTAAGACTACTTGAGGAAGAACATTTTGAGCACTGACTGCTCCAAATTCGCGGACGAAGTGGGAGCAGCCGCTGTGTGCAATGACATCCCACGCTTAGCCACCCTCCCACAAGAGGCCTCCGTGTTCTCTACGGAGCTCCACACACTCGAACTAGCAATCTCTATTGCAAAACCAGATCGCTTCCCCAATTACGTTGTATTCTCAGACAGTCTGAGTGTCCTGAACCAGCTTAAAACACTGCACTACGATCATCTCTTTCTACGCGAAATGCAGCACGATCTCTTTGTGATGTCCGAGACGGGTCAGGCAATTGAATTCTGCTGGATCCCCGGGCACGCGGGAATAAAAGGAAACGAACTTGCTTACTCGCTTGCTAAATTGCCAGCTACTCACTAGGACAATTTTTCGCTATACATTACCGGGACTGGTTCCCTACCATCAACTTCCATATAACATCCCGATTGGATAAAATGTGGCAACAGAGTGGACAAAAAAATGCTCTCAGTCAAACCCTCAGTCGGTGAATGGGAAACAATGTTCACCAGCAGAAAAGACCAAGTGTTAATCAACCTCTTGGTCACGGGACACACGTGGATAACTCACAACCACCTGATGGACGTCGACATGGGACCAAACGCGCCACCTTGCCCCTATTGCCACCAAGTGGCTCTCAGCGTGAAACACTTACTGATGGATTGCAACGCACTCAAAGTAGCCCGCCAAGCTTTCTTAAATCCCCCGTGCAACCTACAAAGCCTACTCACTGACCCAACCTACCGGAAAAAGCTTATCGCTTTCGGAAAACACACCGGACTATACGAAGCTGTTTAAACCACAAACACCTGTGCAAGTGAGGTGGTCTCTCCACCCCATTACGCGCAGAGATAACAATATATTTACGTAGATACGTGCTAACCCATTACTTTCTTGTACGAGCTAGTACGTGAATATGCCACAGTTGAAATGTATACTTGATTTCACCTTGACAGGACTAATCTTTTCGCCCGCGAGGCCGTGCGAACTTACCTGAATCAATGACGGTTGCGCCCTGCAGGTGAGCCTATTATGACTCACGTTGAGGCTCCGGTGGAAATGAGGCTCAAATCAAATGCATACGTCAAAGCTTAAAGCGCATATGGCTATCATAGTACTCTAGGCGCATGCGCGGCTAAAGCGATCTCGCGGCGTGCATACGATTAGATTTGATTTGAGCCTCATTTCCACCAGAGCCTCAACGTGAGTCATAATAGGCTGCCCCGTAGGGCTCGATGATCCTTGATTCCAGTAGGCTCGCACGCCTTAGTGTGCGAGGAAAAAATGAAACAACGCTTCTAACGTTAGAAAAAACGTGAAAATTTTAGCAATGTCAGACGCACGCTAGTGCGCAAAAGAAAAAACGCTTACTCGAAACGGATCTCCGCTTCTAATCCTTTAGAACATAAAGAGTGATATGTACGCACCCTAGTGCGTACAGGTAGCATCTTCGAGATTAGTACAAGGTCAGTGGCTACACGGGCAACATCAGCTCCGACAGCACCGCAACACAATATTTACGGCTACGCGGTTTAGTTGTACAAATACAATCTATTTATTTAGGTAAAATACTGACTCAGATGCCACAAAACGAATCCTCACCTCCAACCCTTTAGAACCTTGTGAGTTATATGTCCATACGTCAGTGCGCTCAGAGAGTATCGTCGAAATTGGTACAAGGTTCACGTCTACACGGACTAAGTCAGCTCCGGCAGCAACGCAACACACTGTTCACAGCTACGCGGTCTATTTGATTTTTATTACAATTTATTTATTCAGGCAAGATAAAGACTCAGACAAAACGAATCCCCGCCTCCAACCACCCAGAACTCCAAGAATAACGTGCACGCGCGACAGTGCGTGCATGCCAGTATCGTCGAAATTGGTACAAGGTCTATGGCTTCACGCAACGCGTCACAAGGTTTTATAGCTACGCAGTCCAGGTCAACCCCAGAAACTGCATATAGTCCGTGCACGCGCGAGCGAGCACAGACTGAAGAAAAAATACCCATTCACAAAATCACAAACACGAACCCCCGCACAAATACTTCAGCGTTATAATATTGTGGATCGTGACAAAGAAAGTAAGAGCAGGTTCGTCATGGGCAGAAAAACTGTTCAGATTATTGATTTTGCACTGAGTGTTCAAGGGGATAGGGCGAGGGGGGCATTGGTCCCTTGGGTCGCAAAAGAGCCCGATGAATCCCGGAGGGTGACCCATGTCCCCCGGGTCTTCCCGAGCTCCTCGAGTCCTCCGAGACCCCTCGCCTCAGCTCATCTCGGTTTGTCTCGAATCATTT
>SDVV010042873.1:0-10299 GCA_016164225.1 Gammarus roeselii
ATGGAACAGGTGGCTGCCTTGCAGATCATATAACGTAGGAGACATTGACGAAGTGAGGGCCATTTGCGTGTCAGCGATAGGGGGAAGGAAGACTAGGTCCCATAACACTGTTTAACGCAGGGTTATTTTTATTGTTTAAAGATGGGAGGAGCCCACAAATTCCGTTAACGGATTTTGTTGTATAGTTACCAATGAGGTCTGGGTATTAGAAGGCCCGCCTCTTTAGCTGGTCCAAAAATGTAAGTTGTTTCCTGATTAGAGGAGTTCTTGTAACACCTACTCAAGGCCCTCCCTTAGGACATTGAGGGCGCAGCCCCGAACGACCGAGGGCACACCCTTCACTCGTGCGCTCGGCCGCAACACTCACTCTCCCGACAGCAGCGATACCACACTCACTCCCCACAGCAGCGGAAGCCTTCGGGTGTAGGCTTCTACTCTACCCTACGTTCGTCTTACACTTAACACTTTTCTTGTTAAGTCCCCGTTCACACTTTGGTTTCTTTGTGCCTGTTATGACAATCAATTTTATATCAGTGCTCTATTGAGTTAACCTGTTGACTTGTTACATTTCTTTATGAAAAAGACTTTTATAAAACCAATGTTTCATCATTCCAACCTTGCTTTTATCCGATTATCGCTACCCTGAACTGAAAATCGTAACAACTGCTGTTACAGATACAGTACTGTGACTGCTGTTACAGATACAGTACTGTGACTGCTGTTACGGATACAGTACTGTGACTGCTGTTACAGATACAGTACTATGACTGATGTTACGGATACAGTACTGTGACTGCTGTTACAGATACAGTACTGTGACTACTGTTACAGATACAGTACTATGACTGCTGTTACGGATACAGTACTGTGACTGCTGTTACAGATACAGTACTATGACTTCTGTTACGGATACAGTACTGTGACTGCTGTTACAGATACAGTACTGTGACTACTGTTACAGATACAGTACTATGACTGCTGTTACAGATACAGTACTGTGACTGCTGTTACAGATACAGTACTGTGACTGCTGTTACAGATACAGTAGTGACTGATATTACGGATACAGTACTGTGACTGCTGTTACAGATACAGTACTGTGACTGCTGTTACAGATACAGTACTGTGACTGCTGTTACAGATACAGTACTGTGACTGCTGTTACAGATAAAGTACTGTGACTGCTGTTATAGATACAGTACTGTGACTGCTGTTATAGATACAGTACTGTGACTGCTGTTACAGATACAGTACTGTGACTGCTGTTACAGATACAGTACTGTGACTGCTGTTACAGATACAGTACTGTGACTGCTGTTACAGATACAGTACTGTGACTGCTGTTACAGATACAGTACTGTGACTGATGTTACAGATACAGTACTATGACTGTTGCTACAGATACAGTACTGTGACTGCTGTTACAGATACAGTACTGTGACTGATGTTACAGATACAGTACTATGACTGCTGTTACAGATACAGTACTATGACTGCTGTAACAGATACAGTACTGTGACTGATGTTACAGATACAGCACTATGACTGCTGTTACAGATACAGTACTATGACTGCTGTTACAGATACAGTACTGTGACTGATGTTACAGATACAGTACTATGACTGCTGTTACAGATACAGTACTGTGACTGCTGTTACAGATACAGTTTTCCGCTCACAGGCGCTCCTGCATCTCATTCAGCTACTGTAAATAAATGTAATAGATATGGAAGCCATTTATGATGCTTACCTCTCTGCGCTTCTAGGTTTTTTGGTCAACTGCTCCTCACCAACTGATTTCTCAGACCCATTTTGCCCGGTTTATATACACGGCAGGCGAACGCTTACGCAACGGCATGGCAAGCAAGACACGACACACGCAAGCACCACGACAGCAATGGAGCTTATGTGTTCTTCTACAGCTACACTTCATTGATTCGTGCAGCCACAATAGGGCTGGTACAAGTCCAGACATTCATGTGAACATGTAGACCAATACACAGGCCACGTTCAAAAATAGTTCAACTCGAAATAAATAAAACGTATGGTTGTTTATTGCGGAAAAGTTTACCAGAACAGAGGCGTCGCTCGTTTCTTTGTAAAGTATCTAGAAATAGGTATTCCTATTCTCTAGAAGGAGAGCATCACGTGATAGCCTGTCACGTGATAGCCTGTCACGTGATAGCCTGTCACGTGATAGCCTGTCACGTGATAGCCTGTCACGAGATAGCCTGTCACGTGATAGCCTGCCTAGAGTACTATTTTTCAGTGTAAGATCAAAGCGAGGAGAATCGATTGTTACCCACAAGCCTAACAAAAACCATGTCCCAGCAAACACAAATTACATTGTCGAGTACCGACAGAGGCAGGCCGTGGCTCCCCTGAGGTAAGGTGTGTTCATTAATAATAACAGCCAATCGCACATTTCACGGATAATAATGTAAACAGGAGCACGTGGAGGCGATTGTGGAGGAATGCATGAACTCGCATACAAACAAGGCCAGCTAAGGGTAGCCACATAACATGCAACCGCCTGAGGTTTAGGATTTAGCCATCTTAATGGTTATGCTTATAGCCCTCCTGGTGTTTTGTAGCACCCATGATTACATGTATGCTGCAAATTTCGCAATAGTCCTTAGGTTCAAATGCAGGGGCGTAGCAAACAAAGGAAGAGGAGGAGGGAAGTCAGCGGGGCAGCCCCCTAGAGTTTACAACAACAATTCCGAATAATAATGGAAAATCGGTTTCCATTCCTAGGGAAATTCCGGCTACGAACCTAGTCCCATGAGTGGCAACGAGACTGGTCTCATGAGCGGCCACGAGACGTCTCATGAGCGGCTACGAGACTGGTCCCATGAGTGGCTACGAACCTAGTGCTATTAGCGGCTACGAGCCTGGTCCCATGAGTGGCTACGAACCTGGTCCCTTGAGGGGCTACGAGCCTGGTCCCATGAGTGTTTTGCTGGCAGTGACGCGAACGTACTGAAGGTTGCTCCCCACCAGAGGTACTCACACCATGTCAGAGGGTAATGTTAGTGGATGCCATAAAGTTCCACTGTGCAAGATAGGCAAAGGTCCTGTTCGTGGGATCTACAACGAGTCCTGGTTTCCAGCAGAGGGGACAGTCGGAATGTTTTTTTTGGTTGCAGCAAAATACTTTGGTGCTGCAACGAGACGTGGTGAAACGGTGAGGTTAAAATGGAGGTGGCATAGAAGAGAAGAGTTTTTGAGATGTGGTTGCAGGCGAGATCTTCGGCGGCCTGTGATCAGAGTGATTAGAGAGGGACGGACTCTGATACTAGGTGGGGTAAGCAGTTGTGCAAAAAAACTTCAGGTGAACGAGTAGATGTTCTGGAGAAAAATGAAGAGGGTGAGGAAGAGAGAGACGAGGAAGGAAGTGGTGGTGGAATGTAAGAAGTTGGTTATTGTTAGAGGGTGGTGATACACGAAGAGGTGGGCTGAGTATTTGAAGTTTTTAAATGTTGACGATGTCAGAGAGGCTGACATGGTTGATGTGGGTGGTGGTGCACGGATGTAGTTGTTGGAGCGAGAATTGCAGCGGGCATTACTAAGGAAGAGGTGCAGGTGGCAGGAAGGTGACGAGAGCAGGAAAAGATCCTGGTTTGGACGACTTAACGACTGAGTTCCTACCTAAAGACTGGGGGAGTAACGGTAGTCGAATGGTTGGTGAGGCTCCTCATAAAACTGTAAATAGTGTCGAGTGTGGCACCGATTGAGCGACGTAGTGCTTGCATTATTCCGCTGTACTAGGGCAAAGGAGATAAAAATGAATGCAGCAACTAAAGAGGTATCAGCTTGCTATGTGTAGTAGGTAAATTAAAAGGGAACGTGTTAATCAAGTTGGTGAGGGACAGTACGGATGGAGTGACTATGAGCCGCGTGGTATTAGGAGTGGAAGTGGTTGCAGATCTAATTTTAACACTCTGACAAATATGTTAGCACTACGCTGCTGATGGAAGGGATGCGTTCTGTGCCTCCATGAAGCTGGAAAAGGTCTACGATAGGGTCGACCGATAGGGAAACACTGTGGAATGTGTTGCGTTTGTATGGAGTGGGGTATTGAGAGCGGTCCAGAGGTTCTATTTTGGCTGCCGAGCATGTGTCAGAGTAGGGAGAGGGGCGAGTGTTTGGTAGACAAAGTTGCGTTTATCAAGCATGGCTGTTTAATCACTACATGGATGGAGTGGTCAAGGAGGTGGACGAGAGTGTATTCGGTTAAGGTTTACAGAGTTGTTAGGAGCAAACGGGCGGATGGTTGCTTTTTGCGGATGGTTCGGCATTGGATGGTTCGGCAGGCTAATGTTGGAATTCAGAAGAGAGTTTGGGAGGAGGGAGCTGCCAATTTATGTTAGTAAGAGGAGAGTAAAAAGAGGATCAAGGAATGACGATACAAACGGAATCCGCTCCGCCTAAATGGTGAATTGTTGAATGAATTTCAGCGTTTCAAGTACCTGAGCTCGCATGTGGAAAAGACGGGACTAGTGGAAACTGAGGGGAAATTCACAGAGAAGAAAGGGTTAAGGTGTTGGGTGCACTGAGGAGTGTAATGAGCTGTAGGAAATTGGGCATGTAAACAAAGAGGAGATTGTTTGAGGGGTAGTTGTCCTAACTGCGCTCTACGGAGCTGCTGCGAGTAGGCGAGAGCAGGAGAGAGAAGGTTGAATGTTTTCGAGATGGAATGTTTGAGAGGTATGATAGAAATGATGACGATGGATGAGATCAATAGGGACATTGTTTGAATTCGAGCGGGGATGATGAGGAAGTTGGAGGAGAGTAAGGTTCACGATTTCTGAGGTGGTTCGGAAACTTGATGGGATGGATGATGGGAGACTGTTGAAACGGGCGATGAAAGCGAAGGAGGGAAAACCGAAGTTGGGATGGATGGATAGCGTAAAGCAGGCTTTCGAGAGGAGAGACATCAGTGTGGAAGTAGCAATAAGCGAGTAATGGATAGGCGTGAGTGCATAACGGTTTCGAATAAATAAATTTTTACGCAGTCCTGATGCGCTGCCCGCCCTCGCGCGTCGTTTCGAAACGGGATGGACGTTTGGAGGAGGAGGGCCCCGCAATTATGACACAGCACGAGTAAGCCAATGGAAGCTCTTGGGCCCTGCTGCTGACATGATCTTGGACCTCATTCCTGACCCGAAGTGTGTGCAACGAGCTCCTGGCCGGACTCGGCAGGCGTGAAAGAGCTAAGTGTTGGTACGTGTGTGAGAGCAAGGGAAGAGTGTGAGGTGCGTCTGTATCTTTTTGTATCAACGGTACGTCAGGCTTACCTTGTAGCAGTTGTTGGACTAATAGTTGCAGCAGCTGCTGAACAGCATGGCTTCAAGACAGAATTCATTTCCACATCGTGCCGCGTTTTCTTGAGCGGCCGCCTAAGAACCGTGAAATAGAAGTTCAATATTCGAACGTAATATAAGAAAGTAGCAGTGCAGCAACATTTTCTTTAGGCGCCAGTGACGTAGTAGATTCATAAGAAGGGAGCAGTGCAAGGCTTTCCCAGCCTGACGCAGGCCAGTCATTACACAAGCATTAGAGGGCAACCTTCCTTATCAGCCCCTCATTACTGGCCAAAAGCTGGGCAGTGTCTGGGACAGAAGAGGCTGCAAAGAGAACATCGGTGCCCCCCCCCCACCTAGAGCACCTGCCGCTCCTAACTAGTAGCGGAGGGAAGATAGTTTTGGGGACAACCAATTTTGTCATGTACATGGTTTATTTCATTCTAACATTAGAAATGCAAAAAAAAATCGTTTTCATCATTCCGTCTACCTAATACCGTCTACCCATACAATACCTTCTAAAGCAAAAATTCTTTACCAATGCCTAGGTCTACTGGCAGGAGCGCTTCAAAACAACAATCCTCGTCTCTGCCACCATGTTGGCACGTCCATGCATCCTTCCTCCAGCAGGGGCGAAGCTTCCTGTAACACGAGCCCCAGGGCACGCTCTCCTACCGGGCAGAGGGCGCACGAGGCTAATGTTGCGCCTCAGCACGAGTCGTTGCATCCTGCCTCGACGACACGCCACCCTACATACACCACCATTAGCGCCCGGCGTTACCCTACACCGCCCTCCTCGCCATACGCCACCCTACACCACCCTCCTCGCAATACGTCTTCCTTGCCATCCGCCACACTCCTCGCCATAAGCCACCCTGCACGCCATACGCTACCCTCCTTGCCGTACACCACCCTCTACGCCCTTCGCCACCTTCTGCGTCCTACGCCACCCTCTACGCCCTACGCCACCTTCTGCGTCCTACGCCACCCTCTACGCCCTACGCCACCTTCTGCGTCCTACGCCCCTGTTCGAGCACAGCGGCACTCTCCGCGCCCGCCGCTACCTTCTCTACATGCCATTATTCGCACTCTTCCAGCCTACCCGGTGCACCCTCCGCACGAGGCACAAGCGCGTCGGGCTCGTGCACACCATCACCCGACCTGATTACGGTCGTGACCAGGTCAGGAGCGGGTCACCCCCGCTTGGGTGACATGACGGTGAGGTACAGGGTCTAGTTCAGTGAGCACATGCAGCGGCAAGGAAGGGAGAGCAATACAGGGTGAGGGGAACTGGGACTCACCGGTAATACACAGCAGAGAGGCACAAGTGAGGAAGAGTCTGTCTCAAGAATTACACACCTGAAGTCCTGCTTTTAACCACACACAGCAGAGAGGCACAAGTGAGGAAGAGCCTGTCTCAAGAACTACACACCTGAAGTCCTGCTTTTAACCAAACATATTCAATGGGTCACAAAAAATGTTCATCAACTTAGTCTGTGATGAAATCAAACCTAAAATAGAAGACAACTTATAATGAAAAGAGTATGGCACCTATTCTCAGGTCCAAGATTTGCCTTCAAAGAGGGACAACATCTTCAAAGTTCTAAATACGGATCTCATAACTGAACTTCCTGACCTCCAACATCGATCAAAGAAAACTATTGTGAAATCAGAAAATCTGCTGATCAGCTAAAACCAATCTTTTGCAATCTATCAACCTGAACAACGTCCCTGAGTGACGCTTCCACTGCGGCCGGTGACGAAGCTAACCCATCACCACGGTGGGTCCTAAAGCAGTCCTAGGCATAGTGACAGCGAAACTCGTTACATAGAGCGGGGTTGGGATGCAGAAACACCCCCTTTAAGGCTACCGTAACCCCTTTCTGCTCTACTCAAACAAATGAGCGGCCCGGGAGAGGGAGGGGGGCTACGCACGATGTGTTAACGACATGACGAGGAGAGGGGTGTAGGTGGAGCCTGGGGGGAGAACACCAGAGTCCTACACACACCTATACAGTACAACATCATTACCACTGCCTTATATCAAATAAAGAAGACCATAACAACAACTGAGCAAATATCTTTACTGGTGTTAATGTGCCGCAGGTGACTGTCTATATCTTAACCACAGGGTGCATTCTCTTTCACACCTGATGTCACTTGAACAGTTTTCCTTATCACAACAGCTCAGGCATGGTATCCGCGGTCACGTGCACCTAACCTAACTATCGCTAGGGGCCTTGTACCGCTCGCATAATCTAACACAATCAGTGACGATGACAACAGCGAACCGTATCGCACTGATAAAGGTTCAATCTGACCGCCATCATAACGTGGCCACCATCGACGAGGAAACTTGAAATGGAGGTTTGGCTTCATGGCTCAAGGGTGCGCTGATCCTAACAGCGTCGGCGTGGCGACCATGTGTACAGCGGTATTGGCGACCATGTGTACAGCGGTATTGGCGACCATGTGTACAGCGGTATTGGCGACCATGTGTATAGCGCTATTGGCGACCATGTGTATAGCGCTATTGGCGACCATGTGTACAGCGCTATCAGTTGTTTAGCACCTCACTGTCCTGCAGATAGTGCAAGAGATAGCGTCGATACGAGACCGGCTACAGCGTGTGGGGAGCGTGTGTGGGGGGAGCATCGAGAGAGGGACTCGTGATACGGTGGCAACGCCTTTGCAAAATTGTAAAAAAATTGACGCAGAGAAAAATGGCTCAGCACGTAGTACGGGAAATATTCTGAATACTATAGTTGGATCGATCTGATGAATTGCAACAACATAGCTGTGACAGGCTTCAGATAGGTTTGTGAAGACGCCTGATGTGTTTAGCCTAACATAGTTGTGACAGGCTTCAGATAGGTTTGTGAAGACGCCTGATGTGTTTAGCCTAACATAGCTGTGACAGGCTTCAGATAGGTTTGTGAAGACGCCTGATGTGTTTAGCCTAACATAGTTGTGACAGGCTTCAGATAGGTTTGTGAAGACGCCTGATGTGTTTAGCCTAACATAGCTGTGACAGGCTTCAGATAGGTTTGTGAAACACCTGGTGTGTTTAGCCTAACGCATGCACACGATTATAAACTCGATGATTGAAAGACACACGTGAACGTATCGTAAGACCTTATATAAGCGGTCGGTCAACACCATTCAAGGGTGCGTTTGGTCTGTTACTAGTAAAAACGAAACGAGGCTTGTGTGGAGAATATATATCCTTACATCCCGCTCGCAAGAATTGCCTCAATCGCTTTCACTGGTAGGGAGGGGCGAGGATGCCTCAACAACCCCTCTCCCTCCTTTCTTTCCTGTCCTGATTGCCTAGGTCCATCTATGTAGGCTTGACCCTTGATCTCGTTCAAAAAGAATCGCCAATTATGATAACGCAATATCTGAAAACTTTCATCAGTCAAGGTTGCAATGAAATGGTTAGGTAAGTTTTGGCTTGGTTTTGGAGAAGACAAGTGCACATTTCTACAGCCAGAGGGCGCAATCTCCCGCGGAGCAGGCCGACCACTTCCCTCCTTAAAGGCAATCCTCTCAGTTATCACGTCATTGACCAAGTGTAGGGGTAGTTCCCTTGCCTTTGCGATTGGGAGAGAAAAAATCACGATTAACATACGTAGTTGTAGACAATATTTAGGCAGCATTGGCTACCACAGACAACGCAAAACAACGAATAGTTGAACTCCAATATTTAGGCAGCATTGGCTTCCACAGACAAAGCATAACACGAAATAGCTGAACTCCAATATTTAGGCAGCATTGCCTTCCACAGACAAAGCATAACACGAAATAGCTGAACTCCAATATTTAGGCAGCATTGCCTTCCACAGACAAAGCATAACACGAAATAGCTGAACTCCAATATTTAGGCAGCTTTGGCTTCCACAGACAACGCAAAACAACGAATAGCTGAACTCCAATATTTAGGCAGCATTGGCTTCCACAGACAAAGCATAACACGAAATAGCTGAACTCCAATATTTAGGCAGCATTGGCTTCCACAGACAAAGCATAACACGAAATAGCTGAACTCCAATATTTAGGCAGCATTGGCTTCCACAGACAAAGCATAACACGAAATAGCTTGTATAGACATAGACATACAGCCATTTCCCCCTAGTTAGGGGGTGGCTAGGTTAGGCAGATACAGAGGGGGGAAAGCCCAATCTCCCCCAATCTCCCCGCCAATCTCCCCGCCGAAATAGCTGAACTCCAATATTTAGGCAGCATTGGCTACCACAGACAAAGCATAACACGAAATAGCTGAACTCCAATATTTAGGCACCATTGGCTTCCACAGACAAAGCATAACACGAAATAGCTGAACTCCAATATTTAGGCAGCTTTGGCTTCCACAGACAACGCCAAAACACGAAATAGCTGAACTCCAATATTTAGGCAACATTGGCTACCACAGACAACGCCAAAACACGAAATAGCTGAACTCCAATATTTAGGCAACATTGGCTACCACAGACAACGCCAAAACACGAAATAGCTGAACTCCAATATTTAGGCAGCATTGGCTACCACAGACAACGCAAAACAACGAATAGCTGAACTCCAATATTCAGGCAACATTGGCTACCACAGACAACGCCAAAACACGAAATAGCTGAACTCCAATATTCAAGCAAAATTGGCTACCACAGACAACGCCAAAACACGAAATAGCTGAACTCCAATATTTAGGCAACATTGGCTACCACAGACAACGCCAAAACACGAAATAGCTGAACTCCAATATTTAGGCAACATTGGCTACCCCAGACAACGCATAACACGAAATAGCTGAACTCCAACGAAATAGCTGAACTCCAATATTTAGGCAACATGGGCTACCACAGACAACGCCAAAACACGAAATAGCTCAACTCCAATATTTAGGCAACATTGGCTACCACAGACAACGCCAAAACACGAAATAGCTGAACTCCAATATTTAGGCAACATTGGCTACCACAGACAACGCCAAAAC
>SDVV010042874.1:0-10299 GCA_016164225.1 Gammarus roeselii
ATTGGACGAATGTAAGATTAATTGAATTTTACCGAAGGATAATAGCCTCCATGACAGTCGCCAGGAGGTAGGAACGGGAGTCAATGAGGGAGACTGGAAAGGGGATGCTAGGACAAAAAATCAAAGACACCTAAGAAGTTTAACCGTTTTTTATTAGTTTTGACATTGTGCAATTTCATCGGCATAAAGATGACGGGTTCCTGGACTAATCCAAAAAAATTCTATAGAAACTAACTTTAAGCAACCGGCTGTTCTACCGAGCACGGCTATTTGTATACGGCTATTTGTAACAACCGGGCGTTTAACCAAGTACGACTATTTGTATACGGCTATTTATTAAAAAAAAATCGTCAAACATTCTAGCTCAGCCTACCTGTTTGGTAGGTCTTTCTCGCATGGCACAGCCAGAGGAGGGAGGTGGGTGGGAGGTGACCCCACGTCTCGGTTGGGAGCTGGCTCGTTTCTCGGGTTCTAATGGGTTGAGATCTCGTTTTGCTCGTCTGAGATACCGTCGTCAGCGATCAAACGTTGAGACGTCGCAGCACAGGGCCCGCCGTTGCGTTTCGGAGGAGGTGGGTTGGTCGAGTCAGACGGAACAGGAGCTTGTATGAATAAAAAGTAAAGATAATTGGGCTTTTTTGATATTTCAAAATAGAACTTGAGAATTTTTGTGGAGTTAATGGTGTCGTTGGTATTAAATGGTGAGACTTATGAGGCAACATGTATCAAGGCAGCGCCAAGTCAAATGACCAGCTCGATGAGATGTTTAAAGTCATGATGACAACGGCAACGAAGTGCTTTAATATGTCCAAGTAAATTACACTACAAAAGATGAAATTTTACGATTTCAATAAATGTTTGTTTGCTGATTTTTTAGAACGAAAGAATATTTAAATAATAATGAAATAATAATAAAAGATTCATACACAACTGCTATGCTATTCTTCTAAAGCATTAAAGTTATACGCAATAAATCCAAAATAAGTAGAATGGTAAGCTAAGAACTTTTAACGGAGTATTTGGGGCTGTGTATCCTAGCCGAACATGAGAACACTATACTTTCCGACGACACCTATCACGGTGAAAGAGCTAGCACGGTAATTTTACAGTACTCAATAAATATGCATTGTATCCTGCTGACATGAGGTGTTGCGATCTGACATTGGGATCTTTTATATAACAATTGGTTTGATTGAGAATGATTAATTCTGATGTGCAGCTTAATTCATTGGGTAGCAGAGAATGCGATGGTATGGGTGGGTCTACCTGAATTAAAGAGCCACTGACATAACAAAAAAACAAGCAGAAGAAATCATTATAATAAAAAATGACAAATAAAGGTAATGGTACACGGGTGGTATGTTATTCTCGGGGAACAATAAATGTATACACAAATATAAAGTGAGCATAGTGACAAGATAAGTACTTGTAACTGGGTAATTGGGACCGGGTCCATATGACCCAGTAGAGAGGCATCTTACTTTCCTTGCTGAACATGGGAGCACAGCTCCCTGACACACGTCACGACCAAAGAGCTTCAAGGTAATTGTTAGGTACACAATAAATATGCATTTTATCTTGATGACATAAGGTGTTGGGATCTCATATTGGAGTCTTTTATGTGTCAAGTAGTAGAAATTCTCAATTGAGACCACAGCCTAATTCATTGGACAGCAAAGAATGCGATAACCAGTTAACAAGTTCATTGACCGACTGGCACAGTCATTGTACAGTAGTAACTGCACTAATTGACCCGTACACTGCGTACTTCATTTGTAGATCACGAGCAAGCGATTAAGATCCTTCCTAACACTGCATAACAGGAGGCACTGTCCAGTACACGAGCCACTGTCCAGTACACGAGGCACTGTCTTGTACACGAGGCACTGTTCAGTACACGAGCCACTACCCAGTACACGAGGCATTGTCCAGTACACGAGCCACTGTACAGTACACGAGCCACTGTCCAGTACACGAGCCACTGTCCAGTACACGAGCTACTGTCCAGTACACGAGCCACTGCCCAGTACACGAGCCATTGTCCAGTACACGAGCCATTGCCCAGTACACGAGGCATTGTCCAGTACACGAGCCATTGCCCAGTACACGAGCCATTGTCCAGTAGACGAGCCATTGCCCAGTACACGAGGCATTGTTCAGTACACGAGCCATTGTCCAGTACACGAGCCACTGTCCAGTACACGAGCCACTGTCCAGTACACGAGCCACTGTCCAGTACATGAGCCATTGCCCAGTACAGGAGCCACTGTCCAGTACACGAGCCACTGTCCAGTACATGAGCCATTGCCCAGTACACGAGGCACTATCCAGTACAGGAGCCACTGTCCAGTACAGGGGCCACTGTCCAGTACATCAGCCACTGTCCAGTACACAAGCCACAGTCCAGTACACGACCCACTGCCCAGTACAAGAGTCATTGCCCAGTACACGAGCTATTGCTCAGTACGTGGGTCATCGTCTAGTACACGAGCCACTGTCCAGTACACGAGCCACTGTCCAGTACACGAGCGACTGTCCAGTACATGAGCTATTGCCCAGTACACGAGCCATTGCCCAGTACACGAGGCACTATTCAGTACAGGAACCGCTGTCCAGTACAGGAGCCACTGTCCAGTACACGAGCTATTGCCCAGTACGCGGGTCATCGTCTAGTACACGAGCCACTGTCCAGTACACGAACCACTGTCCAGTACACGAGCCACTGTCTATTACATTAGCCACTGTCCAGTACACAAGCCACTGTCCAGTACACGAGCCACTGTCTAGTACACGAGCGACTGTCCAGTACATGAGCTATTGCCCAGTACACGAGCCATTGCCCAGTACACGAGGCACTATCCAGTATAGGAACTACTGTCCAGTACAGGAGCCACTGTCCAGTACACGAGCCACTGTCCAGTACACGAGCCACTGTCCAGTACACGAGCTACTGTCCACTACACGAGCCACTGTCCAGTACACGAGTCATTGCCCAGTACACGAGACATTGCCCAGTACACGAGCCACTGTCCAGTACACGAGTTATTGTACAGTACAGGAGCCATTGTTTAGTACTCGAGCCATTGTTCAATCCACGAGTTTTTGTCCATTACACGAGCCATTGTCTAGTACACGAGCCATTGATCAGTACTCGAACCATTGTCCAGTACACGAGCCATTGCCCAGTACACAAGCCATTGCCCAGTACACGAGCCATTGCCCAGTACACGAGCCACTGTCCAGTACGCGAGTTATTGTTCAGTACTCGAGCCATTGTCTAGTACACGAGCCATTGTTCAGTGCGCGAGCCATTGTCTAGTGCACGAGCCATTGTTCAGTACACGAGCCATTGTCCAGTTCACGAGCCATTGTCCAGTCCACGAGCCATTGTCCAGTACACGAGCCATTGTTCAGTACACGAGCCATTGTCTAGTACACGAGCCATTGATCAGTACTCGAACCATTGTCCAGTACACGAGCCATTGTCCAGTACACAAGCCATTGCCCAGTACACGAGCCATTGCCCAGTACACGAGCCACTGTCCAGTACACGAGTTATTGTTCAGTACAGGAGCCATTGTTCAGTACTCGAGCCATTGTCTAGTACACGAGCCATTGTTCAGTACACGAGCAATTGTCAAGTACACGAGTCATTGTTCAGTACACGAGCCATTGTCCAGTTCACGAGCTATTGCCCAGTCTACGAGCCGTTGTCAAGAACACGAGCCATTGTTCAGTACATGAGCCATTGCCCAGTCCACGAGCCGTTGTTCAGTACACGAGCCATTGTTCAGTACCCAGCCAGACACACCGACTATCCTTCTTCTCGAGGGTAAGGGAAGGAATGTTCCCAGACACGCTGAGCTTGAATAACGTCTCCAGTAACATTAATTACGATCGACCAGTCCCTTTGAACAAAAGTGGGTACATCAGCAATTTTACTCTTGAAACCATAAATGAATAAGTTTGTTTAAAATTGTGGTAGGTAAATTTATAAATAAACGAGGTTTTAACTATGCGTTGAGGCATTCCACTGAACTAACTGCCCAGACGTCAGAGAAGACAGATACCATGGAAAATCTTTCTACGACTTGTCACACACCCACAAACGTTTATCACCCAAGCTAATGGGTTCCAAGAAAATTTCTACCGGAAAGATGGGTCAAAATCATCCCAGCCTCCTTCAATAAGTCTCATTGGATTCCCATGGCGCTTGAGTCAGATAAGGTTAGGTTAAGACAGGTTAGGCTCGGATACGAAAAACGCATTCAAACCTAACCTGGCCTAACCTAACCTAATCTGACCTATGTTCCATTAGACCCTTTGCTGTGTTCATCTCACCTCAATCCGAACAGTGAGTAGTTCCTTAGATAGCCATAAACCAATTTCCCCGATAGAACGGCTGGTGAACACACCTGCCCATGCACACCTTAATCATTCAGCGCGTGTTTTATAGGGAGTGAATTTTCCTAGATCAGCGGTACGATTTAGGCCATTACAGGGAATCTGGAGGCCATTACAGGAAATCTTTGGGCTATTCGATTTTTTGCCAATGAAATCAACTATCCAAACCCAGCCTACTGTAATGTAACCTAATCATACCTGAGGCTATTAAGAAACCTTATGGTGTGTGTCTCAACATGATCCCTTCAATCGTCACCAAAATACACAAAATGTCTCAGACAGATAGCCTGCATTACCTCTGCATACGTTTCTGAGCAGTTGGGACTAAGGTTATAGTGACGATTTGTTATAGGGAACATGCAACAAGTACCAGTGTTGTGGGGATCAATGAGTCCCAGTTCAATGTTGACCAATGAGTTCCAGTGTCATTGTGAGTAATGAGGACCAGTGCAATATGGACCAATGAGTTCCAGTGTCATTGTGAGTAATGAGGACCAGTGCAATATGGACCAATGAGTTCCAGTGTCATTGTGAGTAATGAGGACCAGTGCAATGGGAACCAATGAGTTCCAGTGACATTGTGAGTAATGAGGACCAGTGCAATGGGGACCAAAGAGTTCCCGTGTTATTCGAGTCAATGTGTATCAGCGTTACCGGAACCAATGAGTACCAGTTTCAGGGCCACAATGAGAACCAGTTTCAGGGCCACAATGAGTAACAGTTTCAGGGCCACAGTGAGTACCAGTTTCAGGGCCTTAATGAATACAGTTTCGGGACCAAAATGAGTACCAGTTTCAGGGCCACAGTGAGTACCAGTTTCAGGGCCTTAATGAGTATCAGTTTTGGGACCACAATGAGTACCAGTATCAAGGCCACAATGAGTACCAGTTTCAGAGCCACAATGAGAACCAGTTTCAGGACCACAATGAGTACCAGTTTCAGGACTACAATGAGTACCAGTTTCACGATCACAATGAGCACCAGTTTCAGGGCCACAATGAGTACCAGTTTCAGGACCACAGTGAGTACCAGTTTCAGGGCCATAATGAGTACCAGTTTCAGGGCCACAATGAGTACTAGTTTCAGGGCCACAATGAGTACCAGTTTCAGGACCAGAATGAGTAACAGTTTCAGGGCCACAATGAGTACCAGTTTCAGGGCCACAATGAGTATTAGTTTCAGGACCATAATGAGTACCAATTTCAGAACCACAATGAGTACCAGTTTCAGGGTCACAATGAGTACCAGTTTCAGAGTTACAATGAGTACCAGTTTCAGGACCACAATGAGTACCAGTTTCAGGACCACAATGAGTACCAGTTTAAGGACCACAATGAGTACCAGTTTCAGGACCACAATGAGTACCAGTTTCAGGGCCACAATGAGTACCAGTTTCAGGGCCACTATGAGTACCAGTTTCAGGGCCACAATGACTATCAGTTTCAGGGCCACAATGAGTACCAGTTTCAGGGCCACAATGAGTACAAGTTTCAGGACCACAATGAGTACCAGTTTCAGGATCACGATGAGCATCAGTTTCAGGGCCACAATAAGTACCAGTTTCAGAGCCACAATGAGTACCAGTTTCAGGGTCACAATGTGTACCAGTTTCAGGGCCACAATGAGTACCAGTTTCAGGGTCACAATGAGTCCCAGTTTCAAGGCCACAATGAGCACCAGTTTCAGGGCCACAATGAGTACCAGTTTCAAGGCCACAATGAGTACCAGTTTCAGGGCCACAATGAGTCCCAGTTTCAGGGCTACCATGTGTACCAGTTTCAGGGCCACAATGAGTACCAGTTTCGGGGCCACAATGAGTACCAGTTTCAGGGCCACAATGAGTACCAGTTTCAGGGCCACAATGAGTACCAGTTTCTGGGCCACAATGAGTACCAGTTTCAGGACCAGGATGAGTACCAGTTTCAGGGCTACAATGAGTACCAAATTCAGGGCCACAATGAGTATTAGTTTCAGGAACACAATGAGTACCAATTTCAGGACCACAATGAGTACCAGTTTCAGGGCCACAATGAGTACCAGTTTCGGAGTTACAATGAGTACCAGTTTCAGGACCACAATGAGTACCAGTTTCAGGACCACAATGAGTACCAGTTTCAGGGCAACAATAAGTACCAGTATCAAGGCCACAAGGAGTACCAGTTTCAGGGCCACAATGAGTACCAATATGAAGGCCACAATGAGTACCAGTTTCAGGGCCACAATGAGTACGATTTTCAGGACCACAATGAGTACCAGTTTCAGGACCATAATGAGTACCAGTTTCAGGGCCACAATGAGTACCAGTTTCAGGGCCGCAATTAGTACCAGTTTTAGGGCCACGATGTGTACCAGTTTCAGTGTTACAATGAGTACCAGTTTCAGGACCACAATGAGTACCAGTTTCAGCACCACAATGAGTACCAGTTTCAGGGCCACAATGAGTACCAGTTTCATGACCACAATTAGTACCAGTTTCAGGGCCACAATGAGTACCAGTTTCAGGGCCACAATGAGTACCAGTTTCAGGGCCACAATGAGTACCAGTTTCAGAGCCACAATGAGTACCATTTTCACGGCCACAATGAGTACCAGTTTCAGGGCCACAATGAGTACCAGTTTCAGGGCCACAATGAGTACCAGTTTCAGGGCCACAATGAGTCCCAGTTTCAAAGCCATAATGAGCACCAGTTTCAGGGCCACAATGAGTACCAGTTTCATGGCCACCATGAGTACCAGTTTCAGGGCCACAATAAGTACCAGTTTCAGGGCCACAATGAGTACCAGTTTCAAGGCCACAATGAGTACCAGTTTTCGGGCCACAATGAGTACCAGTTTTAAGGCTACAATGAGTACCAGTTTCAGGGCCACAATGAGTACCAGTTTCAGGGCCACAATGAGTCCCAGTTTCAAGGCCATAATGAGCACCAGTTTCAAGGCCACAATGAGAACCAGTTTTAGGACCACTATGAGTACCAGTTTCAGGGCCACAATGAGTACCAGTTTCAGGGCCACAATGAGTACCAGTTTCAGGGCCACAATGAGTACCAGTTTCAGGGCCACAATGAGTACCAGTTTCAAGGCCACAACGAGTACCAGTCATAATAATTTTCCAAGTTTTAGATCTCAGTCAACTTCATACTTTGAATTTTAATAGTTAAATAATACTGACCAATCCATGTGTTATTTTCTCATCCCTTGCCGCCCAGTCTTATCTACCACCGATGGTTACTCTCATCTACCACCAGTCAGGAGGACAGGCCGAGGGCATGCGTGTCCTGAGTGTCCTCGTGTCTAGCACAAGTTGTGTGTCCTTGTGCTTTGCTCAATCTCTTCAACAAAGAGGCTCTGAGGGCACGGCGGGCTCATCCATCATGGGCACCAAAAGACAATCGCATGATGGCACTGGGGAGTTAGCTGATTACAAGGGGAGGTACGGGTACAGTGAGTAAGAGCTGTGTTACAAGGGATATAATAGTGCTTCGGGCGAGGACAGGGGTAAGTGGGTTTAGTGGGTGAGAAATGGGGTTACAATCAAGTTCAAAATATAATGAGTCTGTTAGTTCGGTGATCTGAAAGCGACCAGGAAAAAATTATTCTATCATGAAATAACCGGCTTGGACATAACCTGGTGTTGCGACGTTCAATGGCGGCCAAAAATGCAACGGCACTGGCGTTCTAGAACATTCGTTCAGTGGGGCTCGGAACGGTCCAACGCCCTGCCTGAATTGAGGGGCGATCGTGATGCACCAGTTTTCAAGATACCTGTTGGTTCCTTACTCACACGGGCAGTTAGTACACGCTCGGTCCTATGCTAATTATTGATGTATCTAGACTACGAATCAATTGCATTCTCCCAGCAGCTGTTGGTCCAGGCTCTGTGACGTCATACCAAATATACCTTCATGGAACTCTATCCAGACTCCGTTATTTTGTCCTACTGTATACTGTTTACCGTACTTTGCTGCCACAATGAGTAACAGTTGGAATGACGTCAAACGCCCTGAACCAACTGCAGCTGGGCGCCTACAACTGCTCCGTAGTCCTGATTCAGCAAAGATTATCATGGGACAGAGCGTGGACCGGCTGTCTGTGTGAGCATGGGAACCGTAGCTGATTTGATAGACTAGTGGATCTCGAACGCCCCAACAGAAGCGTCTGAATAAATTCTCTCCTCATCGAACTAAGGTCGTGAATGTCTATGTACATCATCTGAAAAGATCAAACAATTCTTAAGTGAACAGATGGTAAGGCCATTAATCATCACCCGCCCCCAGGGGCGTTTAAAAACAGTCTAAGTAATTATACAAGGCCTCTGCAATAAGTCTCGGGCCGAAAATAATCCGATCTTACTAAACGCTCATAACACGCTGAAAGCCCGAGATTGCATGACACTTCAACCCCTGAGACAGTGCTTACAAGTGCTCACAAGTGTAATAAGACTACAGGCCTTTTGGCCTACCAGGTGGCATCTTGATAGCAAGAGGATTAATTCTGAAGCAGAACGTCTGTTCTAAAAACATCAAGAAAAGGAACGACTCAGCTATTTAACGGCGATTCATGCAGAATTCATCAAACAGTAACGTGAAAGTTTTGATTGTATTGCTGTTTACAACCTCTGCTGGAAGTTTGTTCCATTCTTCGACAACTCTATACGTGAAGAAACTGCGCGTGATGTCGAGTGAGAAATGCTTTCCAACGATTTTGTATCCCTTATTCCTGGTCACTCCGCTGGCATTTAGAGTGAAAAGGCTCTTTCAGATGACAGTGGATGACAACTGATTTGTTTTCAGGGGTATTCATCTGCGACAGACACTTATAATAGTCATTAGGAAATTAGGTGATGCAACGCGACAGAACATTCTTCAGGAAGAGGAAACTGCTGCATGGACAGAAGTGAATGTATTTTTTGGCCAGGTATTAATTGCCTCGCTGATGGTAACGAGACACTTTTTGATCTCTCTTAAGTGTCGTATTTCTCTACCTGTTTGTCTCTCTGTCCGTCCGTCACACTCTAGAGGTGAGGAAATGGGCGGAAATGAGAAGGTCCTACTCGGAATTCGAGAAAAAGTAGAGTTGTATCTCGAATACTCTGCAACAGGCTAAATATATTTTTTTTCGAAGACTACAAATAAAGTTTTGAAGACACCATTTCACGAGGGCGGCTCCATTGCAAATTCAATTGCCTGATTCAAAATGCTGAAGCCACAGAGGTCCATTGACGCGAGAGAAAAGCTACCACGAGAGATGGCAGACAGAGGACGGGAGGTGGAGACAGAAGACATATTCCATCGGTTCGAGTACCTGCAACTTCCGTCCACGCCAGGGTGACTCACCAATAGCGGTGATGGCACGATGTTGGAACGTAACAGTGACACTATCTGCGACTCATCGCCACACTGGGGCACGAATATCTGCGAGTCATCGCCACACTGGGTCACGAAAGCAAACAATTGCTTACCCCCGTGACCAACTCTGGGGTCGACCCCAGGGACCAACACTGGGGCCGATGAGCGCTAACATGCAACTGCGGGAGGGATTGAATACATTTTTTCGCGCGACGCAACGTTATTGCATGTTAGAAAGGAGTGTTTTGACGCGACGCAGCGTTATTGCATGTTAGAAAGGAGTGTTTTGACGCGACGCAGCGTTATTGCATGTTAGAAAGGAGTGTTTTGACGCGACGCAGCGTTATTGCATGTTAGAAAGGAGTGTTTTGACGCGACGCAGCGTTATTGCATGTTAGAAGAGAGTGTTTTGACGCGACGCAACGTTATTGCATGTTAGAAAGGAGTGTTTTGACGCGGCGCAACGTTATTGCATGTTAGAAAGGAGTGTTTTGACGCGACGCAGCGTTATTGCATGTTAGAAAGGAGTGTTTTGACGCGACGCAGCGTT
>SDVV010042875.1:0-10299 GCA_016164225.1 Gammarus roeselii
CATATATATGTTCTACTGTGTGAAAAGATAAGAGGAGCGAATATTTGCAGGAGGGTAGTATTTAAAAAATAATACAACATGAAGTGTAACAATGATCTTCAAATGGCTTGGTAACAGTTGCAGTCGAGCCAGACACGCTAGTCTTCAAGTCTAACCCACAAACGTCACGTAGTCATTCATACATTTACTCTATAGTTTTCACATGAATTGCTTCGTTCGAGACTCGATAGATGTTCAGTGCTCGGGCTGATATCGTTGCATTGAATATGTTTTCGACCTTCTTCAATAGTACAACGTTACTGAAAGAAAATTCACATAGCGTGTACTTTCATAGGACGTTATCTCCGGTCAAAGCAATGTATTTACTTGTTATACTGGCATATTTGTTTAGGGAATTAAATCTTATTTATTATTTCAATGATTTTTTATGAGTTTTTATTATCAGCGACATATTTCGCCAACGTCGCTTTGGTTCAAAATAAGACAACGCAATCATTAACATGGGAGTCAAAGATTTATTATGAGGACACAGCTTAAAAAGTGAACAATAAACAAAGTATTAATTCAATAAACTATCAATACATACGAGCAACTTGAAACGTTGTTTTCAGATATAGCAATAATTAAATTTATCTTCTTCCACAGAACCGCCTTTGTTTTCTTTTCTTTGGATTCGGCTAGTGCTTCGCTTTCCTATGATGGATCAAGAAAGGTCGAAAGACATGCGTACGAGGAGAAAATTCAGAAGCAACAATGAAGAAACTGCGACTAAATTAGAAGAAAGGATATCCAGCAAGATAATTACTGTGAAACACAGACAAGAAGAATCAATTGTTGTCAACCAAACTCAAGTTTCTGGTGAAATCAGAACTCTGAAACGCCGTCATGTTTTGAACTCACCTCAAATCGTTATCACGTGCCCTGCAGACGATCTACCAAGAAATGCCATTTGTAAAGACTGTTGCAACGGCCCAACTTGCTGCGTGGACAAAGAAGCCGAAAGAGCTCATAAGGTAACCAGTGATGGACAGAATGACGAAGTTCGATCATCTGGCGAGCTCTCAAATAGTGATGACGATGGACAGCAAGACCAACTCTGGTGCTGCGACTGTGGTATATCAATATCCAGCAATTCATCGTATTCGTCGGGCTCCAGTGACGATGGAAGAGAGACTGTCATATCTGGGAACGGCTTCTCGCGACTGGCAAAATTTACTTCTGTAGATAATTTGTGTGAGGAGTTTATTACTGCCAATTCCAACAATGAGATGAATTCAGGCCCGAATTGCTCATCCGAAGAACAGTCGGAAAGCTCTGTTCAGAATTCAGAAGATTGTTCGAGCTCAAATTCAGAATATGACGAGGATGATGAGGTAGTCATCATGGTAGAAATTAATGATGAGTTGAGGAATGTAGTTGATAACCACATCAGGAGTAGGAAAAACTCTGACGCATCTTCGTCAGATACGGAAAATACAGATTCTGTTGTTGAGCGATACGGTTTGTCAAACCCAACAACAACTTCCAAAGAGAGTGAAATTTTGCAAAGATTTCTGGAGCAAGTCGAGACCCACCCTCAAGAAGAGGACTTGGATGTCATCCTTGAAATTGTTGGTGAAGAGGAAGATGAACCGAGCAGCAGGTCTAGAGTCAACATTAGAGAATGTACAGAGAAGTTCAAGGAAATTTATGCTAAGAAACTAAAAGAAATATATCATAACAAATATCGGTCTGAACAAATCAGTCAGTACAATGTTCATTCGAAACAAGGAAATGAAAAAAATGAGTCCTCTGCTAAGAAAAAAGAAACGGAATGTACGCATGAAAATATAAAGCCTGCAGAAATTAAAAATACAATTAAAATAATACCAAACAGTGAAGCATGCATTTCCAATTCGAACATGAATAAATTCACGATAACTGAACGAACAATGATTGACAAGTTGCCCGAGATCAGGCAATTTCATCCAAACAATATTGATCATAAAATATCCTTCGAGGACAGGGGTTACTTGAAAGCCACATCCTTGATCAACGAAATTGAATCTTGTTTCATGGAGACAGCTTACCTCGTCGAAAAAAGTATTGGGTCGGATAAACCATCCTCGTATGTTCTGGAAAGCGAAAGAGATGAAGAACATTGCAAATATGATCAAATTTCATCAAGAGAAAATGTTTCAAAGAATGTTCATTCTGATAAAACACGCACCTCGGGACGTGAACCAACACATTTAGACAGTTCCAGCTTTGAAGCGTGTGGTTACCATCTTCCGATCTCAGGGAGAATCGTCAACGAATTCCAGACTCTCTGGGGTAGCAAGGTTAATAATAAAAGCATCAATGGAGACACCCTAGTTGTTGAGTCGAACGCTGGTGAGTCTGTGTCCTCGGTTTCCTCAGCATATGTGGACCGATCTGAAAACAGGCGAGATAATGTAGCGTCATGTAACTATGTTGCTGAAACAAAAAATGGAAAAACGAAGAATCTACATGATACTGATCGCATACCACGTACGTTGGAAGAAAGTATTGATATATTTGAAATGATTTTGGAAGACCGCAGAAGGGAAAATCAAAAACCTTACGATTCTGAGCTCAGTTCATCCACCTTGGTGCTGAACTCGTCTCGATTTTTAGCTGCGGAAAAATTAAAAGATCTTTCGGTGAAATTTAATTCCAGTGACAACATACTCGATGACACTGACGAAACTGTGCAATCAGCTTGGGGGGCTAGGCGCAGTTCAAACACTTGTGCTTCAGCGCTGTTCTTGAAGGATTGTCACTCAACTGACGTCGACGAAAGCATTTCTGAGACGCCCAGGTATAAATCCTCGTACGACCTAAGGTTCAGAGATTATTCAACCGATAATTGGAAGCAAAAATCTTACAAAGATTCAGATAAACGATCGAATAAGAAAAATCGTAGTACATATCACAAGTATGACACGTACGATTCTTATACAGATGACGAGTCGTACATAACAACGAAGAGGATGAATGATCTTGACAAATATCGTTCATTCAACAGTAAAAGGGAAGAGAAATATCGTGAGAAGGTCTCTGGTAGTAATTTGTTTGAGTCCAAACTGCACCAGACTCTTCAAACCACATGTGAACCATCTTCTCAGATTTGTATCGGAAAAAACAACAAAAATAATTTTCAAACTGGTGAAAGAAGATATGCAAGCACTTCGAACGACAAAAGTGATTCTGTGGATAGAGCCGACTTACATGTCAAAATCGCAGCATCACGTACTGAACCGTTCAGTAAATGGAAAAGTGAACCAGATTTTGGAAGGTTTTCCTATCCTGTATTCGGGTTCCAGAGCAGTTGCAATGAAGAATATTTTGATAGAGACTATACAACAACTGCTATGACAACGTCCGTGATCAAAATGGATGAAGAAACAAATCAGTCAAAGGTAAAAGAAAACAGATTGCCACAGAAAACGAATAGCCGCAATTTCAAAGAAAATGGTTCGGAAGACATCTATAGAGCAGGAACTATACAAATCCTCAGCGAGCAGCGATTATTTTCCCAGGTAGATGAATTATTGAAGGATCTGTTGGAAAATCGAGTGGATAGCAGCACGTCAGATTACGACGAAGGAGTAGTCAGTGATCAAAGTGATCTGAGCGATCAAAATGAAGAGACGCGATCCAACAACGGATGTTATTCGGCTTCACAAATACTCTCAGCTATCAACGGAACCGATGGAGACACAGAACTGGAGAACAACATTATTCAAATTGTCAGAGGCATTAACTCAATTAGTGAGAAGCATCTTGGTCGAAGGATTGAAGAAGAACTGGAAAAGTTCATGAAACCCAAAATTGAAACTAATATTGACTCCAATGTTCGTTCGTCTGATGTCATGGTTGAAATAAATATGAATAAAATCAAAGGAAGAATTAATTCTGTACAATTGAATGAATCTGTAAATAGAGATGGCAATTTAACTGAAGAAATTAAAAGAATATCAGCACTTCCAGAAATATCAGATATCATGAGTTCCATCAAACACGATTCACCAACGTTGAACGGAAAATCTACACTTGTTCACGAGCTTACCGCTATGGAACAAATTTCGCAGGCATCCAATGAACTCCGAAGTCTCGGACTGCACGGGCTTAGAAGTTCACAAAATAATTCGCATTCTACCAAACTTCCGGGCGATTTGAGGGGTTGTGAGCGATATTCGCGAAAAACGTTGCACGAACAAAAATTACCCTCACGGGAACTGCGAAATCCGTCTTCGAACATTTATCAGCACAGAACAGAGAAAAACGGACGATCGTCATCTTGTTTTTCGTACTTTGAAGATCATGACTCAGGATTATCATCAGATTGCAGTGTGCAAAAGCCTATGGAATCTGAAGCCTTGACCACCTCTACAGATAATGGCTGTGAAAGTTTCCCTGGGAGAAATTCATTCATTTTGAAAATGTTGCATGAAAACTTACGATGCTACGTGATCACATTGGCCTTTCTTGAGAAGCTTCTGACAGACGATGAAACGAAAATAAATGGGGATGACATCCCTATGAGCGAGGACTTTCAAGAAAACAGCAGCAATATAAAATTCGGAATTGAAAACTCGTCACCTGGTGGAATTCAGTCTGTCGATCCGACGATTCTCAGCCCGTACGCAATTGATGGAACAACCCAATCTGCCTGTCGCCCATCTAGCAGCACGGTTTGCTCCCCATGTGATGTTGGTCACAGAGCTTTCTTACACGGGCTACAGCGGAAACATCAGTTGGAGGTGAGTAAGAGAAGAGCATCAAGTAGTGTGACCTTCGTTCTTGACTATTCCCTGCTCTACGTGTTCAAACATTTATTTGGAAACAATTGAACTGAGCATCGAACGTCTGTAATATATTACTTCTACAAATTTTTGAGACACGAATCTTCACACACATCAAATACTATTTTTAATCAGCCAAAAATTCTATTCAGTTGGAGTGATTGGTTCACAGTGAAAGTGTGACTGAGACAAGGCTGCGTGATGTCTCCCTGGCTGTTCAACCTCTATATGGATGGAGTAGTTAGGGAGGTGAACGTGAGTGCCTTGAAACTGTTGGAAGCGAATGGGCGGAGTTGGCAGTTGAGCCAGTAGCTATTTGCTGATGATACGGCGCTGGTTGCGGATTCAGAGGAGAAGCTATGTAGGCTAGTGTCTGAATTTGGTAGAGTGTGTGAGAGATGGAAGCTTCGAGTGAACGTGGGTAAGCGTAAAGTAATGAAATGCTCGAGGACTGTCGATGCAAGCAAAATTAGTATCACCCTAAATGGAGAGCTCTTGGAGGAAGTTCAGTGTTTCAAGTATCTGGGCTTCCATGGGGAGATAACTGAACTAGTGGAAACTGAAGTGAAGGCCCGAGTGAAGGAGGAGTGTAAAGTGTTGGGTGCACTGAAGAGTGTAATGAGGTGTAGAACGTTGGGGATGGAAGCAAAGAGAGGGCTGTATGAGGGTGTTGTTGTCCCAACTGCGAGAGCAAAGGAGATAAGAAGGTTGAATGTTTTCTAGATGAAATGTTGAGGAGCATGACTGGAGTAACGCTGAGAGACCGGATCACCAACGACGTGGTTTGAATCAGAACAGGGATGGTGAAAAAGTTGGAGGACAGAGTGGATTCGTGTGTTCTGAGATGTTTCGGGCACATGGAGAGGATGGATGAAGGGAGATTGATGAAAAGGGTGATGAATGCGGAGGCGAGTGGTCGCAGGCCTAGAGGAAGACCAAAGATGGATGGTTTGAAGCAGGCGTTAGGAAGGAGAGACATGAATGTGGAGGTGGCGAGAGAGAGTGCAATGAACAGGCGCGAGTGGAGAATGGTTGTGTATAGTTGATTTTGACGCTGCTCTGATGTGCTTTCTTGCCCTTGGCATCCTGCTGTCGGGATGGTCGTGGGTGGAGGGGCCCGGTCATTATGGCGCGGCGGGGGTAAACCAGTGAAAAGTGTCGGACAACGGATCCTCGGACTGCACTCGTGACCCAGAGTGTATGTTGCGGGGGTACCGGCCGGACCCTTTAACACAAAAGGGCTAAGTTGTGTGAGTGTGAGCGTATGAGGGCGTGAGGTGAGCCTTGCCGTCGGCCACCCGTCTTTCTGGGGGATGCGGCCTAGTGTCTGTATCTGTATCTGTAAATATGCTGACAGAAAATTCGTTCTTAAATTGACCACTTTATTGTCCGAACGAACTACTTACAAACATAATAAGACAATGCTGGAAAGCTGTACTCTTTACGCCAGGAAAGCATATCCTACCATCCTCTCTCCTGCCTTTTCAAAACGTAATCTACGTAGCGGCCCCGGTCTCCTTACAGCAATAATATTCGTAAAATCACCACAACTGAATTTGAAAGATTTTATTTTCCATTTCGAAGAAAGATAATTGTGTTGAGTAATCATTACATGTCATGTCTAATATATTCACTAGCTACCTTAAGTTTGATGGGATAAGGCAGGGAGGCTCTCTCTCGCCTCTCCTACTCAATGTGTTCGTAGACAGTCTGCACGATCAACTAACTCCTAGCCGTGTTGGGTGTCACATTGACGGCTGCAGTGATGACTTGACTCGCCTTGCCGACGACATGGTATTGCTGGCTCCCGGCACGTCAATGCTTTTCAGATGATGCAAAATATACAAAAGACTGGGGCTGTGATACAATTTACATCGAGTTCAATGCTAGTTTATCTGTGTGTATGCTAGTGAAATCACCCGACTAGAAATTCCAGTGCAAAACGGACAGTGGTGTTCTGAGCGGGACCCCGGTGAAGTATGTGGACAGTTTCCCATTCTTGGAGCCTCTCTGCTCTAACTCATGGTTACTGAGTAAACTGCAAGTAACATACAGTAACACATCCAAGAGATTGGTTTGTGCCATAGGAAAAACAAATGTTAGCCTTCTATTCGAAGCCCATGATGTTGACTGCCTGAAAGTACGAGCAAGAAAATGTGGATGTAGCCTTCAGGAACGAATTGAAAAGTCAAATAATCCCTTCCCTTGAGGCAAAATGAGATAAATAGTGGGAGATGCTGACAATTCCAATTAAAAGAGAGATGGGACAAAAAACTGCTGGTGAAGAAAAATCCGGTTGTCAAAAGAAGCGATGCTTAAATCCTACCTGCCTTTTCCATTTTCTAGGAACCCATTGTATGTCTGTAGCTGTCAAGTTTGCATGCAACTCTATTTTTGTTTACATCTCCAGTTTTATGTTTCTTTGTGTATGAACTCACGTGGGAAGGGGAAAGAAAAGGTATCTATAAACATGTACAGGCATATTTGTCTCTTCCTAATATACTGTATACATGTACGTGTGTGTATAAGTGTGAATGTATGTGTACATGTGTGGATATTACAATGTATGTAACTGTATGTAAATGTACGAATTTATATGTTCATGAACTGTTCCGAGAAGACATGTACTTATATTCAGCTAGGAAAGTAAGATGTACGCCACCGTTCATACAGGGTCCCATTCAAATGGTTGCACGATGTGATGAACGCTGCAAGGTCACTTAATCCGGTTCCATAGTCTTGGCTCATCATCATACGTACATTAAATTTGCCCAGATGTATGTATTGATTCAACTAGTACAATAAAACCATGCCGTTTGTGTACCAGCTCTCTAACTCACACCCACACACATACACAAGCATCCTTTGCTACGCAATGGATTAGGCGGAGTATCAGAATTGATAAGAATATCAGCGACTCCAGAAATATCAAATATCATCAGTTCTATCAAAGGTAATTCATCAGAATTGAACGGGAAATCTACACCTGTTATGAGCTTATCGCCATGGAAGAAATTTCACAGGCATCCAATGAACCCCGATGTCTCGGACGCCACGGGCTTTGAAGTACTCAATATTATTCACATTCAACCAAACGTCCGAATGATTTGACTGGTTGTGTGAGAAATTCGCGAGAAGCGTCACACGAACAAATATTCCAATGTCCGATCGTAATAATTCATGTCACTAGTAGTATATATTCATTGTGTATTTGGCGATTGATGTAAGATGTACCCCACTCTTTCATTCTCGGTTTCATTTACTCAGGCATGCGTTGTAATTAACTCTATATCGAAAGCTAATCTGATTTGACATTTTCGCTTATGTTCATGGGTATCATGGATCTTTTGTATATATCTATATATTGTTTCATCGTGCTTCATGATTACCAATCATTTTGAGTATTTATTAGTTTTTTTAATAATTATTTACTCGGTTACACGTTGTGATGGACGCTACCAGGTTACATAATCTGATTTGATAGTCTTAGCTCATCATACGTATTTCTGATTTATGCATATATTTTTGTACTGATTTGAGTTCATTCAATAACACCATACTGTTTGTATTATGTTATGATTATTATGTTTAGTATTATTATTTTCTTTTTTAGTATTCATATCATAATTTTCTGTATTTTTATTATTGTTAGTGTCGTAAGTACTATTACTCATATTATATATTTATAAATATGGTTGTTGATAATAATATTATTCTCAAAATAGTGTTAATAGTGTTTTTATTATTATTGTTTCAGAACAGTGAGTATTCAGTGGGACAAAAGTATCAAAATTAATTATGAGATTATTCTAACTCAAATCCCTTAGATTACTCTTACTCGACTTACTCAGAATATTCTAACATGAACCACACAGATTATAATAACTAAAAAAATACTCTATATAATAGCTTCTACTACTAACGTCATCACTTGCAATAATGCAGTAACTTAAGTACCATTCAAAGTGATCATTTGCTTAGGCGGTTGATAACTCATGTGTAAACACGACTCAATTATTTATAACCAGATGATTTAGTGTTTACCTTTATCTCAAACGAGGACAATTATTTCCTTATACTCGTGACGGAAACATTCCAGTCCTCACATTTTGTTTGATCGAGTTAAAAAATAATATTTGTTTGTTGAATTGCGTGCATTTGTCAGAGAATCAAAAAAAATCACTCCTGGTAACCTTGAACTCAAACAGTATTGATTATGATCGAATGTGTAGTATTATTGAAATTTAAATCATTTATTTGTTTAAAAACTATGTAATTTTACCAATGTAATTCCAATGGATTTTATTGTTATGTAAGAACCTAACAGGTAAACGATTTAATTTGGCCAGAGTTATTCAGTAGGCCCTGCACGTCAGTTTTGAAAATGTTCAATTAGTGATAAAATACGGAATATCAAAATAAACAGACATCATTCACTTTATCGCAGGGAAAAAACAGTTTTTTTTCATATATAAATTTCTAGTTCTAAAGGTCAATAAAATGCTCTAAAATAAATCGTACACAACGATGGCGTCATTAATATGTCGCCCTTCAGCAGCAATAAACGAGCTAGGTCTTAAAAGAGCATTGTTGACCAATATTCTACACAAGGAGATTTTTTAAGGAAAAGTCTTTAAATCTTATTTCAGTAAGCGCCACAAAACTGTAATCGTAATTTAGAGCTCGTCCGAACACCTCGGCACGAATTTCTACCGAGTACAAGCGACGTGTTGACAAAATGTTTCAATGTTGTCTATGCTTCCACTAGTCCGAATTCAACCAAGACGCTTCCATCCAGAACGGTGCCAAGTACTTCAAATTTATCGTCAATCAGATGAATACGGCGAGGTTGGGAAACATTTCTACCAACAGTAAACTTTCTGAAAGGCCTTTGTATTGCTACAATTTGACCGTTATTGTCAAAATAAAACTGAACAAAATGAGATCGCTGTCAGATCGATAGTTTCTAAATGTTTTCAAGATCAGACACTACTTCGTTTAAGATCTTGCAATGTTTTGTATGTATTATACGAAACAAGTCATAAATATGACCTTTCAGTCGACGGCAAAGACAATTACGTACGATTTGTTATAAGCCCTTTATTGACTTATAAAACTTGAATCTTTCTTCTGAAAAACCCTGCACTTCGTTTTCATTGAGTGACTACTAATAAAGTACCTCCTATTCGGGCACTTTAAAGACCATGCCAAAATATATATGGGAATACCGCCTGCTAAATGCTTGCTTCATCTAGTACAGCATTTGGTTCCCACCTCAAAACCATCCCGGAAATATCTTTATTCGCATCAATCCATTAAGGATTGAGGGCTTAGAGACTTAAGGGATATAAGGATTTCAACGATGGAAATATTATTATCTGAAAGTGACAGGTCTGGATAAAAAGCACAGCTGTAGAGGATAAAAGTGTGCTATATAACAGCAGTTTACCGAGATACGCGTGATGATTATATTTCTATATTGCTTATGTCA
>SDVV010042876.1:0-10299 GCA_016164225.1 Gammarus roeselii
CAGGTCAACCCCAGAAACTGCATATGGTCCGTGCACGCGCGAGCGAGCACAGACTGAAGAAAAAATACCCATTCACAAAATCACAAACAGGAACTCCCGCACAAATACACCAGCGTTATAATATTGTGGATCGTGAAAAAAAAAAGTAAGACCAGGTTAGTCATGGCCAGAAAACTGCTCAGATTATTGATTTCGCACCGATTGTTCAAGGGGATAGAGTGGGGGGTGGGGTGCATTGGTCCCTTGGGTCGCAAAAGAGCTCGATGAATCCTGGAGGGTAATCCATGTCTCCCGGGTCTTTCAGAGTCCCCGAGACCCCTCGTCTTAGCTCATCTCTGCTTTTCTCGAATCATTTCGGCCAGTCTTGGCTCGTCGCGACCAACTCTATACTCGTCGACATGTTTCGGCAGATCTCGACAGCGCTGGGAGGGGGAGCAGAGGTTCCAGGAATCAGAGAGGCCTTTAAATGGTCCCACAGTTTCTCAAAAGGGTCTCATGGGTGTCTCAAAGGGCCCCAGAAAGGTCCAAGTGGGTCTCCCCAAATCCACCTGGTCTCCTAAGACCCCGGGGTTCTCGAAACCCCGGGTCCCAGAGTCCCGCGGGTCCCACGAGTACCTCCTCTTCCTGTGACACTTTGTCTCAACCGACTTCGATACATGTAATAATAATAACCAATGCAAAATGTATCACCATGAAAAAAGGGCAGAGAAAAATAATAGAGCCCAAGCAAGAAAAAATAAAATACTAAAATAAAGTGTTAATGACCTATAAAATGAATAATCATCCATTCACCCCAATAGATTTAATGTAGATACCGATTAGGTTAAACATGGATACCAAGTAGGTTTAACGTAGATTCAGAGTAGGTTCAACGTAGAGTAGTAGTAGTTTCTTTCGCGGTCTGCCGGGGCCCCCAACGCCAAGTCGTCGCACGAAACCACCCAGGGCCCCAGCGGGCGTCTATCGACACCTAATTATATAACTAATACAAAATGGATTACCATGAAAAAAGGGCACAGATAAATAATAGAGCCTACGAAAGAAGAAATACTAAAATGAAGTTAACGATCTATAAAATGAATAATCATCCATCCACTCCAACTAAGAGAGTGAAAGTCTAGAATGGCACTGTGCGTGAAAGGAACGAGGAGACGAGTCAAGACGAACCGAGGCTGGTTGAGACTAGGTGACCGGGGAATGGGGGTTACTCGTGGCACTCATACCCGGGGGTTTCGGGAACCCCTATGACTTGGAAGACCAAGAGGATTTGTGGGGACCCACCTGGACTCTTCCGGGGCCTTTTGGGACCCCATTGAGAAACCTTGTGACTCGCTTGAGGCCCCTCTGAACCCTGAGACCCCTGCTTCACTCTCCCCACGCTGTAAAACCCATACCCAGAAAAATGTATATGTATTAATTATTACAGTCCACGAACTACCGGCACAGAGGTTGAGGCTGGTTGAGGTGGCGTAGAGATCAGTCGAAACACGTTGAGGCGAGTCAAGTTGGTCCCGACGAGCCGAAACTGGCCGAAATGATTCGAGACAAGCCGAGATGAGCTGAGACGAGGGGTCTCGAGGGACCCGGGGAGCTCGGGAAGACCCAGGGGACTTGGGTTGCCCTCCGGAATTCATTGGGCTCTTATGGGACCCATGCCCCTCCCCACCCAATACCTCTAAGCAAAAAGTGCGAAATCAATCATCTGAGCAGTTTTTCTGCCCATGACAAACCTGCCCTTACTTTCTACTCTACGGTCCACAATTTTGTCATTGTTATAATGCTGGTTTATTTGTGTTGGAGTTTCTGTTCGCGATTTAGTGAATGGGTGTTTTCCCTTCAGTCCGTGCTCGCTCGCGCGTGCGTGCGTGCACGGACCATACGTAGTTTCAGGGGGTGGACCTGGACTGCGTAGCTATAAAACCTTGCGACGCGTTGCGGTTGGAGCTGATCATATCCCTGAAGCCATAGATCTTGTACCAACTTTGACGCCACTATCTGTGCGCACTGGCGCGCGTGCATATTACTCGGTGTCCTGAGTGGTTGGAGGCGGGGATTCGTTTTGTCTGAGTTTTTATCTTATCAGAATAAGTAAATTGTACCTCTACTCAACTTGAGCGCATAGCTTTAATTTATTTATTATTTGCTTCCATGTTCCCCCTGAGTCCCAACGCGACGCGTAGCTTTAAACATTGTGTTGCGTTGCTGTCGGAGCGGACTTTGTCCGTGTAGCTGTTAACCTTGTACCAGTCTCAACGATGCTTCCTGTACGTATTAGCGTGCGTACATATTACTCATGAAGTTCTAAATGATTGAAGCGGAGATCCGGGTCGTCTAAGAGTTTGTTCATGTGCGAACCTGCGTGCGTCTGCCAGTGCAATTTTTTTTCTTCAAATTTTTCTAACTTCAACAGCATTGTTTTTATTTCGCACACTGAGGCGTGTGAGCCTATTGGAATCTATGATCATCGAGCCCTACGGGGGAACCTATTATGACTCGCGTTGAGGCTCTGGTGGAAGTGAAAATCAAATTCGAAATCAAATTAAAAGAGCATTACTCACGAACCAGTAGTTTCACTCTTCATGAGATCAATTCTCGGTATCTTTCTACAATGACGAAAGCACTTTTAATATCCTACGCATCTCTAGCGAGGATACCGGCTGAATAACAAAGTTGAGCACACGAAAACGAAAATATTACCTGATAAACGTCACGATCGTACCACGACAGACCGGCTGAACTTTGTTATCTTGTTGTAACAAATAAATTCAACTACTGCTCTCTCAAAATTCCTGCTTGTGAAGTACACGGGGTTTACATTAAACTTCATCAACGGTCCAATTACCTTCCACGTGAACACCCCTTCAATCATGCAAACCAGAGATTTTTAATTTTGTGCCTCATAGCTGGAGATAGGCAAGAGCATTGCGATAACACTGGAAATTCACATTTTGATACATTCACTGTGAACACGAAGGTGTTCAGAGAGCTCATATCAACCAATTTTGTCTGGTCGACCCATTCCTCAGGAAACACGCATTATACTTTAAAGAAGCTCGAAGTACACGGTAAAGAAATACTAAGTCGAGAGCTCAAGTGATAGGCCAGAGCTCCGTGAAAAAAGTCTGGCAGTAGACAGCAATCCTCTCTAACCGTTTAAATATTGGGGAACACTTTAAACCGAGCCTTCAGCTGGGCAGAGGCACTTTGCTACGACAGGCGCGCGAGGTCTGAGCCCGGTGCCTTCAGCAGGGCTGAGGCACTCTGCTACGACAGGTGCACGAGGTCTAAGCCCGGTGCCTTCAGCAGGGCAGAGGCACTCTGCTACGACAGGCGCACGAGGTCTGAGCCCGGTGCCTTCAGCAGGGCTGAGGCACTCTGCTACGACAGGTGCATGAGGTCTGAGCCCGGTGCCTTCAGCAGGGCAGAGGCACTCTGGTACGACAGGCGCGTGGTCTGAGCCCGGTGCCTTCAGCAGGGATGAGGCACTCTGCTACGACAGGTGCATGAGGTCTGAGCCCGGTGCCTTCAGCAGGGCTGAGGCACTCTGCTTGTATTTGTATTTGCTTCCATGTTCCACCGGAGTCCCAACGCAAAGTTAATGCAGACTCCTCCGTAGCTTCGAGAGGCGCGGGATGTCTGAGCACAGGACCTTCAGCAGGGCAGGGACACTGCATGCTTCGAGAGGCGCGCAAGGTTTGAGCACAGGACCTTCAGCAGGGCAGGGACACTGCTACGAGAGGCGTGCAAGGTCTGAGCACATGACCTTCAGCACTTCAGCAGGGCAGGGACACTGCTACGAGAGGCGCGCTAAGTCTGAGCACAAGACCTTCAGCAGGGCAAGGACATTGCTATGAGAGGCGCGAGAGGTCTGAAAACAGGACCTTCAGCAGGGCAGGGACACTGCTACAAGAGGCGCGCAAGGTCTGCACACAGGACCTCCAGCAGGGCAGGGACACTGCTACGAGAGGCGCGCAAGGTCTGGGCACAGGACCTTCAGCAGGGCAGGGACACTGCTACAAAAGACGCGCAAGGTCTGCACACAGGACCTTCAGCAGGGCAGGGACACGGCTATGAGAAGCGCGCAAGGTCTGAGCACAGGACCTTCAGCAGGGCAGGGACACTGCTACGAGAGGCGTGCATGGTCTGAGCACATGACCTTCAGCAGGGCAGGGACACTGCTATGAGAGGCGCGCCAAGTCTGAGCACAGGACCTTCAGCAGGGCAGGGACACTGCTATGAGAGGCGCACAAGGTCTGACCACAGAACCTTCAGCAGGGCAGGGACACTGCTACAAGAGGTACGCAAGGTCTGCACACAGGACTTCCAGCAGGGCAGGGACACTGCTACGAGAGGCGCGCAATTTCTGAGCACAGGACCTTCAGCAGGGCAGGGACACTGCTACAAAAGGTGCGCAAGGTCTGCCACACAGGACCTTCAGCAGGGCAGGGACACTGCTACGAGAGGCGCGCAAGGTCCGAGCTCAGGACCTTCATTAGGGCAGGGACACTGCTGTGAGAGGCGCGCAAGGTCTGAGCACAGAACTTTCAGCAGGGCAAGGATACTGCTATGAGAGGCGCGCAAGGCCTGAGCACGCGGGACCTTCATTAGGGCAGGGACACTGCTACGAGAGGCGCGCAAGGTCTGAGCACAGTACCTTCTGCAGAGCAGGGACACTGCTGAGAGAGGCGCGCAAGGTCTGAGCACAGGACCTTCAGCTAAGCAGGGACACTGCTGCGAGAGGCGCGCAAGGTCTGAGCACAGGACCTTCAGCTGAGCAGGGACACTGCTGCGAGAGGCGCGCAAGGTCTGAGCACAGGACCTTCAGCAGAGCAGAGACACTGCTAAGAGAGGCGCGCAAGGTCTGAGGTCGGAGAGCAGAAACGGGTGAGTGTTGGCTCATCAGAAATAGGCGCGTTATAGTTCATTAGAAATATACGCGCTATATAAATCAAAATTTCGGCTGTAAAACCCCAGCAGTGTTTGAGCGCATTTGAAAAACGTTCCCCGAGTTAGGTTAGGTTCGGTTAGGTTAGTAGCCACAGTTTGATCAAATGTTTGTCATAATACCAAAGACCTTATAATATGAAGACTAACCCTAAGTTGATGCTGGCGCCACCTCGAGAGTAAATATATCAGTAAATTATTGTTAGGTTACTCATGAACTTACATGTGGTCTCCCTAGCGTAAAACCGCCTACTCTAGGGAAAGCACATGTTCGGAACAAAGCCTTCTTTCATTTGTAGAGACAGAATACATCATTTCGAATGATTACTAGTGTAAGTTTACAAGTACCCTAACAAGGATTTACTGCTATTCCCAGCACGCAAATTAACCTTTCATTTCTCTGAATGTCATCAAAATTCGTACCAAGCTATCATAGCACGAAAAATCAGTTCATCAACAAGTCTGTTGGATGCAACTTCTTGCGTCAGTTATTTCGAATATATTTCTTTAGATTCCTATTAGATATACGACATTTATCTGTGTTACTTCAATTACTTCCACCCCGAATGGCATCATCTGGAATTCAGTTTGCAATAATTCTGGAAATGTAGTTACCAGGGTTTGCAGTCAGGCTGGCATAAACAGACCTAATAATTATTGCAAGGTCCATAACAGAAAGTTCAATTCCTTGTTAATACTGGCTTTCAGTTCCAATCTATTATTACAAGCAATAATAGAAATGGTAAGTCATGATTAATATCCTGACAACATAATAGGGAACACTAATATCAATGATTTTTTTTTCACTTATTTTCTCTGTTGCCATTTTCGAATATCTCAACCTGTAACTAATTTTAAAACCCCTAATTATATCTCACCAAAAAGATGTTTATGGTACAGAAGGTATACAAATACATTGTTTTCAAGTACATTCGTCACAAATAGAACTAAAATAACAAAAAATGCAAGCAACGCTCATTTTTCCACAATATTTAGACGATGTCACGACATCCACGAATTGATCCCTCAAGATTTGAGCCTCATTTCCTCCGGAGCCTCAACGCGAGTCATCGCCCGCTCCCCCGCAGAGCACGGATCCTTAAAGAGTATCGATAGACTTGTGCATAGAGCTGAACAGAGAGCACTTCAGACTTCGAAATTGAAAGACTGAGAGAAAAGTTGCTTAACAACATCATCTGCTCAATGTTATTTCGACGAGGACCCGAACGCAGTAATACAACTTTGCTTCTCAGCAGCCGTTCGAATGTTCCAGCGTGTTATTCCAAGATAGTTGATAATTCCTTGGTGTGTTCCTGCATCCCAGTGGCGTTTAGTCAAGTAGTAACGTCTGAAATTAAGTAACCTTTCTGCCCTGCTATTGCTGCTTTCCAGGACCAGCTTTCTAGAACAGTACCTCCGCTTTGCTGAGTGTACTAAACTAGGAACCTGGTTTTTCATCAGTTCCTTGAAACAGTGCATCAGCTCGGCTTGCATAACAAGGTATACCTCCATTTCCTTGCATTACCTCACACACTTTATATACTACAGCTCAAATAAAAGCAAAAAATTACGAAAACTTCACAACATGCTCGTATGGATTATGTAGATAAAGCTCGTATAAATGTAGATAAAGCTCGTATAAATAAATGCTATGATAGTCGTCGAGGTGTTGACCTTTCGTATCCATACCCTATTATCGTCAACAATGAAAACAGTTGTGCTATGATAGTCTTCAAGGGGTCGACCGTTCGTAACCATACCCTATTATCGTCAACAATGAAAACAGTTGTGCTATGATAGTAGTCAAGGGGTCGACCGTTCGTAACCATACCCTATCATCGTCAACAATGAAGACAGTAGAGATATATAGTCGTCAAGGGGTCGACCTTTCGTAACCATAACCCTATCATCGTCAACAATGAAGACAGTAGAGATATATAGTCGTCAAAGGGTCGACCTTTCGTAACCATACCCTTTTATCGTCAACAATAAGAACAGTTGTGCTATGACAGTCGTCAAGGGGTCGACCTTTCGTAACCATACCCTATCATCGTCAACAATGCTAACAGTAGTGCTATGATAGTCGTCAAGGGGTCGACCTTTCGTAACCATACCCTATTATCGTCAATAATGAAAAAATTTGTGCTATGATAGTCGTCAAGGGGTCGACCTTTCGTAACCATACCCTATCATCGTCAACAATGCTAACAGTAGTGCTATGATAGTCGTCAAGGGGTCGACCTTTCGTAACCATACCCTATTATCGTCAACAATGGGAACAATTGTGCTATGATAGTCGTCAAGGGGTCGACCTTTCGTAACCATACCCTATTATCGTCAACAATTAAAACAGTTGTGCTACGATAGTAGTCACACAGGGTCGACTTTTGGTAACCATACACCATTATCGTCAACAATGAGAACAATTGTGCTATGATAGTCGTAGAGGGGTTGACCTTTCGTATCCATACCCTATTATCGTCAACAATGAAAACAGTTGAGCTATGATAGTCGTCAAGGGGTCGACCGTTCGTAACCATACCCTATTATCGTCAACAATGAAAACAGTTGAGCTATGATAGTCTTCAAGGGGTCGACCGTTCGTAACCATACCCTATTATCGTCAACAATGAAGACAGTTGTGCTAAGATAGTAGTCAAGGGGTCGACCGTTCGTAACCATACCCTATCATCGTCAACAATGAAAACAGTTGTGCTATGATAGTCGTCAAGGGGTCGACCGTTCGTAACCATACCCTATCATCGTCAACAATGAAAACAGTTGTGCTATGATAGTCGTCAAGGGGTCGACCGTTCGTAACCATACCCTATCATCGTCAACAATGAAAACAGTTGTGCTATGATAGTCGTCAAGGGGTCGACCGTTCGTAACCATACCCTATCATCGTCAACAATGAAAACAGTTGTGCTATGATAGTCGTCAAGGGGTCGACCGTTCGTAACCATACCCTATCATCGTCAACAATGAAAACAGTTGTGCTATGATAGTCGTCAAGGGGTCGACCGTTCGTAACCATACCCTATCATCGTCAACAATGAAAACAGTTGTGCTATGATAGTCGTCAAGGGGTCGACCGTTCGTAACCATACCCTATCATCGTCAACAATGAAAACAGTTGTGCTATGATAGTCGTCCTGGGGTCGACCTTTCGTAGCCGTACTTCACTAAAATCAGTCAATGGAAACGAGGATTCGTTCCTTCTACTCATAGGAAGTAACTACTTCAGACTGTTGTAACTGATCCTCCTTCCCTCGCAGGAGACTGCATGAATCGTTCTTACGACAACACTCCACCAGATGCAAGTGGCGAGGTTGACCATTCCCTCAGAGCAGTTAACATACCAACAATCTGCCTTCAAACAGATATAAAGGAGAGCACTAACGCAGCAGTTCAAACACTAGTGCCTTCGCCCTACTCGAGCAATGGTCAAATTGCGTAGCACGATTTTTTGTCAAGTTTCATCCGCGACAGATTCACTGCATCTTACTAGAAAATAAATAGATGTTATGTTACACTTTTGATGAGATTATCTCAAAGTCTTTTTGCTTACGTTGTCCCTCTTTATTGTGTTTGGGAAGCAATCTGAATTCTACGCTGAATAAATGATAACGTTACAACTATTTTCTAAATAATTACATGCCATAAATAATTCAGGCACTATTTCAAATTCACTAGAACACCACCCTGCAAATTACCCATGGATCGTAGGATTACCATGTTTCGTGAGCCCTATACAGTTTTACTTCGGTTTGGAGAGTAACATAGGCAAGGTGCCTCCACATACACGAGATCAAACGTTGTCATAACCTCTTCAGTATAGAAACCAGAAGTGAACTAAGTTTGATAGGCAAAATAAGAACGACAGCGAAGTGAAGAAAATTTGCGTGGACGTTGAAATTCTACGTATAATGCATGTCAGTGGCAATATGATACAATATAATTTCCTTTTGGGTACAACAAACTTTTTCAAGACCTCTCCAATTTAACTAATTTCAAACTTTCATTTCGTTAACTCAAATCATTTCAATAACTTCATGTCGAGCGACAAAATCTGCGCCACTTCATATTGTTGGAGATGCCGGAGAAAGAGCGATTGTGATGGCGCCCAAGCGTCACTGATGTAAGTGGAGGCTGCGGTGACGATCTAAGGCGTTTACCGAACAGCTTTGTTATGAACAACTTTTCTGAATTACTGGTTGTATCAAGACTGTGCAAATGTAAATTAAGGTTGGTAGGTCAAGTTAGACTAAGTGATAATAGGTTAAATGAAGTCCGGTGTCCGGATTGGTACGGGTTGGTTCTTTTCGAAGATAATTTAACTTTTTGACGTTCTCGTCATTTGTGTCAAGATTTCCACTACATGAGAAGATGCTACAATACTAGGCTGGAATATATCTTAACGACACCATTACCAATACGAGTAATCAATTGGTGTACATTTCAGGCTAGACCACATCTAACAGGTTACAATTTCCACGAGGAAGAAACCAATTTCTAATACCCAGGTCCGGGTGAAAAGTCAACCAATTACATGGGAAGCTAAAACAAAATATATCGGTGTAATACAAAGTCCAAATACTTGACTGGAGAGATAAGTCTCTTTGGTTGCGAGAAAATTATCAAAGCCGTGTGGCATCCTTCACAGACATTAAAGTTGTTTAAAATCTTGTGCCAAAAGTCTTTCGTATTACAGCCGGATTCATCACGTGCTTATGACTTCTTATACAAACCTATGATTTAGTTCTTGGTCAAAAGCGTATTTATAACACACTGTCGCATGCCTGCAGACGTGACCACACTTTGCCTCAGTTTCTGTGAGTAGAATTTACTCCCACTGTCCCATATTATCTTTCCTACTGCAGTGTTTGTTTACATTGCTTTGAATCATTTAACTTACTCTGATAACAATTATTTTGTAAGAAATATCCTTATGAATAATCTTCGTTACATTATGAATTTGCAAATTCACCGTATACTCACCAACACAATCCTATAACCGTTATTATAATATAAGGAGCTGCTATAACTTGGAATTCTATAGCTACAGATATAAGAAGAAACTAGCAGTATAAGTACCTTTGTAGGTGAATGTAAATTAAACCAGTTTGAACTTGTACGTGCTGAATTAAAAAAAAAAAAAAATTCTTCCTTGATGCAATTTACTATGCCAACCATTTATTCCTCATCAGTTTCATTTCTTTTCCTTTTGTGTCTTCCGAAACTCACATTTCCTGGGCCCTGTTCAATAATCAGCCCAGTTAATGGCTCAGATAAATGTTTTTATCCTACACATATGTAACCTGCCATGTTATCTCTCTCTCTCTCTCTCTCTCT
>SDVV010042877.1:0-10299 GCA_016164225.1 Gammarus roeselii
TATATATACATATAACGAACAAGCGTTAGTGACTAAGCGTACCTCTATACAACCATCTAACGAAGGAAAACACAAACATATATCAATACGATACATATCAAAATACAATAAAATGGAAAATATTCATAACATGTATTAACAAAAGCTGTCCGTCCGTCCGTCAGAATGAGTCACCCGTAAGCCAAGTGATTAAAGGTGCACCCTAATGCATGTCCAAATGAAACAAGGGCTATTCCTACCGAACACAGCAAGTGATTAAAGGTACACCATACATCATGACCGAATGAATCAACGCTATTTCTACCGAACGCGGCAAAGTGATTAAAGATATACCCTACTGCATGCCCCGAGAGATGCGAGATAAGATAAGATCTTTATGTGACAATGATGAATGAAACGGTCCCCGAGTGCCCCTTGCGTTTGGACTACAGGAGACGCTTGAAGATAATATATTTTATCAAACAATATCGATCGTGCTATAAAATACCACGTAAATATTACGGGACTCACTAATGAAGAGAAACATGTCAAACCTATGTGTGATAACTATTGAGCAACGATATCCTACGGTAACAACGTCGAATACAAAACAAAATGTATGGGCAATAACCATTTAAAACTAAATAGAATCGTTATAAAAGCTTCTATTCAGATGTATCCTACACTAACAAACCATGGTAATATGTATTCGGCCACCATTTCTTGCATAACTACATCGATTACGCATATCCTAAATAAATCAGGTTTGAGCAGTAAAAGTTTATATCCAAATGAGTCATACACAACAAAATGTGCGAGCAATAAAAAAACATTGGAATAACAGGCGGCCTGTGAAACTATATAATACGATATTAAAGTAGCCTATTAAAATGTATCCTGCACTAATAAACATGTTAATATGTACCGTCATTTCTTGCGAACAAACCAATTAAATTAAATAAAAGCCTACTTACCATCTACAATGCGTATTAACAAACTGTCAAAAACTCGTAACGAGAGGAGTACATCTAGAGATAAGATCCAATAAATGACACCTCTAATTATGCCCTATCTTATTCCTTTACAGGGCACGTCTTGACGTCCCTATGCGCCTGACCCCATCCCCTTTCCCACTGCTAATTAAGCCCTATCTTATTCCTTCACAGGGCACGTCTTGGCGTCCCTTTTTTGAGGGCACGTTTTGGCGCCCCTATACGCCTGACCCCCTCCCCACCGCTAATTAAGCCCTATCTTATTCCTTCACAGGGCACGTCTTGGATCCCTTTACTCTACTGATAATCAAAACCAATATTAAGTTCAATAGCGCTTTTAGAATGGATTAATCATGGAGGAGATGACCACATGGAAAACCCTTATCGTAAGTGGGATGTTAATAAGGGAATAAGGATGTCACAGGGTGAGTTGAGCCTGAAAAGTTACCTTATGCACAGGAAAACCAGCTCCTAGTATACCAAATGCGCAGAGAAAAAATTGTCTCCAGCAGCCGCAAGTAATGACTCCAAAAATGTGAATCAAACCAGCAGGCTCAGCTCCCGAACACACAAAAACAAAGGAATGCCCTCCGTATAGTTTACGCGTAACGAAAATGAATTTTATATGTTTAGAACTTTCACGTCAAGCTGGGTTATTAGTCACGCAACGTCTAAGTCATGGTCGGGTAGGATGTTTTCCTGCAAGGTGACCAGTTACGCACAAGGGCAATTAGTTGCACATAAAGCAAACAATTAAACGCAGGGCAAAGCGATCAGCCAGCAGCACCAATTGGGAGAACCTCCAATAGCAAAAACCACTAATAGCTGAATCCAAGTTATTGCCTTCTGCGCAATTTTACCTGTGGTAGCCTAGTATTGGGAAGACTAATGAAGTCTAGCCACAGACACAAGAATCAGGCATGCGAAAATATTAATTAAAGGACAGTGTGAAAAATAAACAGAGAAACTCTTAAATAGAGGAATATAAAGAAAACGTGAGGTTGCTTCAGGCATACTACTGCATTAGGCCATGGACAAACTAGGTTAAAACAATGGCCAATATATAAAGCATCTATGGGCACCCGCAATTCATCTTCAATATGTGTGTAAGCAGAAATGGTAATAGCCTTTTCAGTGGCTGAGAGAGGAACTGGAATATTTCATAGTTCAATTTGGTGATTTAAATAAGAAAATGGGGCCTTTTTTGGTAATTGGTTCATTGTTTCATCAACTCAATAAAATCATAGTTCCTTATTACTCGTTTGAGAGAAATAACTAACACTATATCAATCCAATTAACATGTTTCATTCCAGGTCGTCACCACGGCATTTAGGAGCAGCGGCACAGATAATGGACTCCACTAATAAAAGCGTCCCAGCATCACCCACTCCCAGGTCTACATATTTTCCACAGCCAAGGTTTTCTTCCAACGAGAGGTACAGTAGCGAGTGAAAATTCGTTTATGATTTAAAACTTAGTAAAATCTCCAATGTCCGCTTTCCGCACAATATTTGAACTCATCGAAAATTTTATTAATATTACCCATTAAGAAGCTTCGTCCACGCATAGTACCGTGAGAAATGTGTATATGAAGTTAAATCCCACGTGGTGAAAGCCGATTTTGGTTTTCCGGTTACAGACTAACCATAAACGAATATTTGCTCGCTACTTGACGTACTTGTATCGCAGCGCTTCTCTTTCAGGTTCCCCGAGGTTTCAACTACCACTCCTTTGCAACTCTACCAGTTGGCAGATAAGATGCCCAAGTCAAATTATACAACGCCTCCGTTGGCATGGGTCACGGGTCTTTTTCCACACCCCACAGCGATACTCCAGAAACACCTCTTTCACCAACCACGTCAAGTTTTTAAACAAGTAGCACAAGCAACTCCAGGGAGTTTTGGAACTGCATCCAATTAATTATGATGACTGCGACGCCAGTCAAATAACTCCGTGGAAGTTTGAAGGTTCGCATTTGTTTTTCCATCGGGTTCCTAGAAGCGATGACAAGTGGGCCTTACAGTAACGCCAGCCAATTAGCTTCCCAGAAGCTTACCGACAAACTCCTGCCGGGACACGCCAAGAGGAGTTCCGGGTCAAAGTTAGGGAATGGCAACCCAAGGAGCTCCTGAACAGGGGTAGGCCTACTGCTTGGGTAGAGAGATCCTCACAAAACAAGGTCATCGATGCAGACAGGCCACCAGACCACTCTCCTGTGACTGGGTCACTCCTGAAGGTTGATAAGGGAAACATTCTTGAGAGGATAACTACTCTTAGGATTTAAGTTAGGGCAAAATCTTCCGTGCACAGCCATTTGACACTACCACAGATCTGAAACAAAAAAAAAACTTTAATTTACACTGAAATAAACATATGATACACAGAACACATCACAAAAGAGCACACTCCAGATATAGGCAGCCCACAAGCTGAACAGAATAGAGGAAACTGACAGTGCATTCACAAAAAAATATATTGGGGTAGGACACCCCACTATAACGTGGACGATCTACAAATAAGCTACAGCTATCCTAGCCTTTTAACAATTCAACATAAACTCCAGAAATGTCTAAACCTAGTCGGGAACTGGACTTCTCTAGACGGATACCGATTCTCGCCCTCTTAAACAAAAAGCATGCATTCTACCCATTTTGCCCGGATTACACCAGAAACCAGACCTAATGCTGCATAACACACCTCTATTGTACGAAGAATCTATTTAGTTCCTGGGTCATGTGTGGTGCCCTAAACTTACATGGCCACTCCATAGTACAGCTCTGGAGGCTCGCTGCAGAAAGGCAACGAGACTTATCCTCTCGGTAACCTCCCTGAAATTCGGCGCCAATTTGGAGACCGGCATGACGTTATTCAGAACAATAATACGCTCACGCATTGACTACGGTGCCGTTGTTTACGGTTCAGCAGCCAAAACCACTCTTGAACCCCTTTCCAGCATCGTAAACAACGATCTGCGTATCACAACCGGCACGTTCCGTTCCACACCCATAGAATCCCTGCACGTGCTTGCTAACGAGCTTCCTCTTCAGCTCCGGAAAGACAAACGCTCGCTACTATACAACTTCAAGACCAGGAACTTTATCAATAGCCAAGCACTCAACGACGTCACCAACATTCTCGACAAACGCCTTTTTGTGGCTAAGATGAATATATGCTTACCTTTTTCCTTGAGCGTGGACAACTTACTGACCTCGCCGAACATCAATCGCAAAGCAATCTAGCCTTCATTCTTCTACCGATTTCTTCCAATCAACACATCAAAATGGATGATAAACCGACCGCTGGTCAACGTAGATTTGCAAGTGGACCCCAAGGCAACAACTCCAACCAAAACGTACCGTCAAGAATTCTCGAGACTACATGATGAACAATACTCTGAGCACCGCCATATATACGCTGACGGCTCCAAAATATCGGACATTGCGGGAGCTGCCGCCGTGTGCGGAAGGAACACACGTTCGGCGACCCTACTCCAAGAGGCCTCTGTATTCTCTGCAGATCTGCACGCACTAGAGTTGGCCATCTCCATGTCAAAAAGAGACCACCTCCCCAAATAAGTTATATTTTCAGACAGTCTGAGTGCTCTCATCCAGATGAAAATTCTCCACTATGATCACCCTGCCCTTCGGAAAATACAACACGACCTATTTACGGTGTCCGAGACTGGTCAAGCGGTCGAGTTCTGATGGATCCCTAAACAGCAGATTCTCTTGCACAACTGATGTCTACCCACCAAGAACAATTCATCTCCATCCATTACCGAGACTAGTTCCTAGTCATTAACTCTCGCATAATATCGCGATGGAGCGACTTTTGGCAACAGAGTGGACAAAAAAGGCTTGCAGTTAAACCAACAAGTTTTCCAAGATAAGAGACAAAGTGTTCATTAACAGTTTATGCACGGGACAAAAGCGGATAACCCACAATCACCTAATGAACGTAGACCTAAGACCGGGCGCACCACTATGTCACGCTGTCACCAAGTGGCAATCAGCACTCTCAGCAGCCCGACGAGCCTTCTTAGGCCCTCCGTGCAACCTACAACGCCTGCTCACAGAAGAAGCCTACGGGAAAAATCTAATCGCTTTCGGAAAACATACCAGATTCTATGCAAATGAGTGACGCCACTAGTGTTTGAATCCTCTCCGTTCCTGAACGCACTACCCTGCTGACACATTGAGTTGAAGTCCTTATTTAAACGAGCACACGAAGACGGGTGAACCTACCAGAATTGACGGATCTTCGTACCCTACGGGGAACGTGCGTTGACTTCGCGTTTGAGGCTCCGGTGGAAAACAGATGCAGCTACTACTACTACTTAATAAGCGAAAAATTGTATAGACAGTTCTTCTGTGGTAAATACGCAGACTAGTGAGTACAGGAGTGGAAAGGGTTTAAACGCAGCTACATAAACAAAGTATCATCTCTGTGCATTGTGGGGTGGAGAGACCACACCGCTTGCACCGGGGTATGATTTCTACAGCGCTTCGTATAGTCCGGCATGTTTTACGAAAGCGATTCGCTTTCCGGTAGGTTTGGTCAGTGAGTGCGCTTTGTAGGTTGCACGAAGGATATAAGGAGGCTCGCCGTGCCTTTGCAAGTACGTTGCAGTCCAACAGTAACCATTTCATGCTGATTGCCACTTGGTGGCAACAAGGGCACGGTGGCACGTCCGGTTCATGTCTACGTCCATTAGGTTGTTATGGGTTATCCGTGTATGTCCCGTGCACAAGCAGTTGATAAGCACGAGGTCTCTTCTGTTGCAGAACTTGGTTTTCCATTCCCCAACCGAGTGTTTAACTGGAAGCATTTTTTGTCCATTCGGTTGCCACATGTCATTCCATTGTGATATTATATGAGAGTTGATGATAGTAAACTAGTCTCGGGATGTATAGTGTTAAATTGTTCTAGATGGGCAGACGCCAGTTTAGCAAGAGAATCTGCAAGCTCGTACAGGGATCCAGCGGAATTCGACCGCTTGGCCTATCTCGGACATTTCAAAGCGATCGTGCTGCATTCTGCAAAAAGCAGGGTGTTCACAGCTTAGAGATTTGAGCCGAGTGAAAGCACTCAGACTGCCTGAGAACACGACGCAGAGGCTTCTTGTAGGAGGGTAGCCGAACGTGAGGTTTCCCCGCACAAAGCAGCAGCTCCCACTCCGTCTGCGATTTGGAGAAGCCAGTTTATGTACGGCGGTGCTATTAGTATTGTTCATCGAGTAGTTTCAAAAATTCTTGGCAGTACAGTATGTGTTGGTATATTTGCAAATCTGGGTTAGCCAGCGGTGGGTTGGTCATCCACGTCGGTGTGTTCACTTGAAGAATTTGGTAGGAGAATGAAGGCTTGGTAGCCCTGCGATTGATGTTCAGCGAGGTCAATAAGTTGTCCACGCGTGATGAAAATGGTGTGCATATATTCTTTTTAGCCGCAAAGAGGTGTTCATCGAACATGTTGGTGACGTCGTTGAGTGCTGGGTTGTTGATATGGCTCCTAGTCTTGAAATAGTACTGTAGCAAGAGTTGGTCTCGCAGGTGCGGAAAGGAAAGATCGTTAGCTAGCACGTCCAGGGATTCGTTGGGAGTGGAACAAAACGTGCTGGTTGTGATGGGCAACGCGTTGTTTGTGATAATCGAGGGGTGTTCGAGAGGAGTTTTGGCGGCTGAACCGTAAGCAATATCTCTATAGTCAATGCGTGAGCGTATAATTATTCTGAACAACGTTATGCCGGTGTCTAAATCGGGGCCGAATTTTAAGGTTGTTACCATGAGGATAAGTTGCGCTGACTTTTTGCAGGGAGTCTCCCGGTCTGTAATGTGGGGCCGCCGTGTGAGTTTAGTTTCCCACACAAGATCCAGGAATTTTACGAATTCTCCGTATGCTAGAGGTTCTAGTTTCAGGTGTAATACGGGAACGAGAGTAAAATGTATGCGTTTAAGTTTAGAAGGCGGTAATCGGAATTCGTTTAAGGAAGCCCAGTTTCCGACTTGGTTTAGATACTTCTGGAGTTCATCTTGAACTGTAAGAAGGCTTGAATTGTAGGTCGTCCAAGTGTAGTGAAAAAAAAGTCTTCCGTCACGGGGGAGGCTTGAATTGTAGGTCGTCCAAGTGTAGTGAAAAAAAAGTCTTCCGTCACGGGGGAAGACTTTTTCCGTCACGGGGGAGTAAACCCGATATGAGGAAAAAAAGTGATGCTGAGGACGTTTCTCTAAAGAACGATAATTTCTTGCGGATACGATTGTGACAGTCTAGTCGACATGGACCTTGAAGGTACAATTTTGTAAAAAATAGTGGATAAACCGCATTGCGGTGGAGATCCTTAGTGATACCGTATTTCTAGGTAGTGTCATGGGTTTTTTCAGCGTCGAAAAACTATGGAAACCACATGTCCCCATCTGATGAAAGCCTGTCGAATGTCTGATTTCAGTCTTACGAGGTGGTCCATTATGGAGTGGCACTCGCGGCCTTCGCACTGGATGTTGTTGAGGCACGCATGCATTTCAAGGTAGTCAACAATCCCCGAATATGTCAAACGTCGCTGCGATGGCCACACAAGGTGACTGCAGACGGACGGCGGAGTAGCTCTCATGATACACCACGCGTACCTCATACCCCCTTACATGAGGGATTGTGAAGGGTGGTGGTCTCTGGGAGTTTGATATTTGGAGACCCATCACCAATCGCTCATGAAAGGAGAATAGGGATAGTAATTCGTCTGTCTTGTTTCAAAGTCTCTGGCAGCTCCACTGAAGTATTTTGCTATTGCTCATTTCGGACGCGGTTCACACACAGACCTTGATAGTATTAGTAGTAAGCCTGGAACGGGCAGAAGAGTCCATTCTAGCAATATTCCAAAATTAAATTTGCAGTACAACTAGCCCAGCCTAGATGAGGTGTCCGTCGTTCATGGGCGGCCGGATGTTGAAGGCTTCAACAGAGGTTGTTGCCCCCTTGGCGGCCATAATACTTGAGTCACATTTTCTCAGTAAGGGGTGGATTGGTCTCCCAGTGTTTATCGAATCATTTTTTGAAGGTGTTAACGTTATTACTGTTTACCACATCACGTGGTAAGCTGTTCTAAATTGTTTGTTTCAAGATTGGGAAGAAGTTCTCGTCCACTGATGTTCTGAATGGTTTTAACTGCAGTTTCTGTCCATTATTTCTGTTCCTTAGGTTATGATCTTGGTCAAAGAGGCCCTCCGGGCTAGCTCTAGCAAACCCGTTTAGGTATTTGAAGGTTTCTTTTAAGTGACCTCTAAGTCATCTTCTTTCAAGTGACATCTGTTCAAGTTCGTCGAGTCTTTGAGGACATGTCTTATTTATCCGTTTCGGAAACATTTATGTTGCTCGGTGCTGAACATGTTCCATTTCGTTAAAATCCCATCTAGGTGAGGGGACCAAAATTGTACTGAAAATTCCATTTCGGGCCTGACGAGTTAAGTATATAATGGAAGCACGGTGTCCCTGGACCAATAGTAAAAAATTTTGGACATAAAGCAATGGACTCTATTTCCTTTCTTGTAGCTAGCCTCCACTCGGTTTTTTGACTTCAGAACTTTGGTGATTATATCCCAAGGTCTCGGTGTTGGTCAACTTCAGTCATAGGCTGGTCTGCCATTACGTAAGCAGAATTTCGATTTTGTGATCCGATGTGCATAACAGTGTATTTTTCCATGTAAAAGTTCAAATGCCACTTATCACATTATTCCACTAGTTTATTAAGGTCCCTCCGGATAGTTATCAGATCTTGCACATAATCCGCTTTGTAGCAGAGTTTTGTCTCATCAGTAAATTTTGATAACAATTACTGAAGATCTCTGTGTCGAGGTCATTTATTTAGATTATAAAGAGACGGGGCCCAAGAACACTGCTCTGGGGTACTTCTGATGTTACCGTAGCCCAGTGACTTTTTCCTTGACTGAAACAGACCAGTTGCTTGCGGCCCGTACGTTAATTTTGGAGCCACCTGGCTGCGTTTTCAGTTACGCCAAGCGCCTCCACTTTTCTCAGTAGGCATTCATGAGAGACCATATAAAACGCTTTTGTAAAGTCAAGATAAATAAGGTCAACAGCTTTGGTTTCATCGTGTATCGCGGTGACCTCATTGAAAAGTCTAGGAGATTTGACAGGCAGCTATTTTTGTTTCTGAAAAAGTGTTGGGTTTCCTTGATGAGGTGGTTTCTTTCGAGGTGACACGTTATACTTGTTTTTATCAATCTTTTCAAGATTTTGAGGACCAAAGATGTGAGACTGATTGGTCTATAGTTTCCTGACTCTTGCCTACTACACTTCTTGAACATGGCTGCGATGTTTCCTGTCTCAGTAATATTATCGGATGCAGGTAATCTGGTGTTGTTGATTTTTAAATATTTTGTTTGCTGAGTTGTTCTTTTACTTCACCAACGAGGAAATGAATATTTTCCAACGGTTGCACTTTTCCGGGAAGATCGACTTCTGGGACATAATTATTATACTTTCCTGTGAAGACTGTTAGGTAGCATTTGTTGAATATCATAGAGATGTCTGCATCAGGTAATTTTAGATCACCTGCACTATTTCGTACAGGGCCACTGCTGTCACGAACAACACGTCTCTTGCTCACAAATGCATAAAAGCCTTTGGGGTTGCGTTTGTTCATTTTAGCAAAGTTTATTTATTGTTTCTCTTCGTGCTTCAGACCAACCTCTTCATTCTTCAACCGGCCCGCTCGTGCGCTTGTTCTGACTCTGGGGTCGGATTTGTTTCGGTGTGCAATTTCTTCTCGAACTTCATTATTCAGCCAGGAGGTAGTGTTTATTTGTAGCTACATTTTTCTCCGGGATGTATCGCTTGCTTACACCACCCTATCTCTAAGATACACAAGGCATTCATTAGCGGACCTGCCATTGAATTGGGACCCGAAGTTTATGTTTATGATTTCCTCCTTCAAACCGTCAAAATTCGCTCTTCGAAAGTTGTAGTTATACCTTGCTGATTCCCGTGTCGTTCTGTTTACAATGATTTATAATTTAATAGTATGGTGATCATCTATTTTTTTTCTTTAATTGTTACCTGTTCTACTAGTTGAGTGAACCCAGAAAATCCGATCCCCGACTCCCAGAAGGGACGGATTTTCGATCCGCCGGAGGCACTATAGCTAAAACTGAAGCTGGTACGTGAAGGCAGAAACCTATACAGGCGTACACGCAGGCGCGGATTCTTACTTTCGGCCAAAGATCATAGCGCATTGTTTAGACCACGTACAATGTTCAATGGGGTCTCAATCGAAAGGAAAAGACTTGAGCTATGTTGGCAAAAAATTACAGACCGTTC
>SDVV010042878.1:0-10299 GCA_016164225.1 Gammarus roeselii
CCCCCCCCCCCCCCCCCCAGAACGCATTATCCGTTTTCGAACCAGATATATCGATGTTACCATGTTCCAAATGTTTCGTTACCAAGCGTATGTAGACTGATCGGGTAGATTTATCTCGATTTTTCGGATAGCGAGTATCGATTAGATGCCTTATAGCAATCGGTTGATATATGTTGAATTTGTATTGTTTATGGAATTTTGAATAGTTATCTCATACAGTTACAGAAATTTTAGGATATTTTATGTTTGCATCTTCCATGTAACAAATTTTTCTCTAGCATAATTGGTTGGTTATTGCATAATTTTTCTTATTTTATTATAACTTGACCGTTTTAGTATAATTCATTCAGTTTTGTATGTTCTCTGCTGAGTTTCCATCGTCGATATAAGGTATTGGGTTTTATACAATTATTGGAATATTACGTCGGTATCTGCAACGTAGAACATTATTGTAGAGAAATATACATCAATGGACGACAACATTGATCAATTACCGATGAATGCAAAATGGGTTGCCATGCACTGTCAGATACATTAATCCCTAGGCAGCCTAACCATCTTAATCAATATTTATTTATTTCCATTCTAGTTTGATGGTTTTATATGATATATAGTCATTATTTTGTGCGATGCACGTATCAAATCACTCAACAGGGTTATATTTCACGTAGTTTTTTATTATCTCACATATGCACACATTCAAACGTATATTCAGAGTTGGTGTCGTCTTATCAGTAAATCGTCTAATAAAACGTTAAAATACACATTTGCTAGGGTTCAACGATGAAATTCCACACAGATGCAGTACGGATGAACAACTCTTAAACATACATTCTGATGAATATCGTGGAAAAATCATACAACCTTACTAGAATAACTACGTAATTCTCTACTCTGCTCTAATTCACATTAAAAATTGTAATAAACTAAGGGTATCCATCATAGTAAAACGGTCTACTTATAGAAATAAACATAAACACAACGAGCTTTGTCCTAGGGGACTCTCCTAACTCCTAAGCATTGAAGTATGGTCCTACAATAAACATACAATTAGCTAACAACAAGACAGAGTTTGTAACACATCGAATCTTCTATATCTTTAATATCCACGTCAAACATTGTACCAGGATGTAAGATGATATATACAACACTAAAAATATACAACATGTATTTAAATTACACCTTAAATAATGTTCTACATTGCAGATACCGACGTAATATTCCAATAATTGTATAAAACCCAATACCTTACATCGAAGATGGAAACTGTACAGAGAACATGCAAAACTGAATGAAATATTCTAAAACGGTCAAGTTATAATAAAAGAAGAAGAATGATGCAATAACCGACCACTTATGCCAGAAAAAAATGTGCTACATGGAAGATGCAAACCTAAAATATCCTAAAATTCATATAACTGTATTCGATAACTATTCAAAATTCCAAAAAAACAATACAAATTCAACACATATCAGCCAATCATTACTAGGTATACATAACACAGCATAATAACTTACAAAAAATCCATATCGTTCGGGTACTTTCGCTATAGAGCATACAACCGACACTCGCTATACAAAAAATCGACATAAAACTACCCGAACAGTCTGCATACGCTTGATAACGAAACATTTGGAACATGGTAACGCCGATATATCTGGTTCAAAACTGGATAATGCGGTATGGGGGGTAGATAGATTCTCGTAACGAAGCTACTGCATCCTAAGAAAAATATACATTGACCCTTTAACTACCAGACTAATAAACCATACTATTCCTATGGATATTATATACATATGAAATAAACGACTGAAATCCAATGTCAGGCAGGTAGCAAGCATCCAACCGCTAAAATTCCCACTAACCAGCCTCCGAATGAGTCAATTAAACCTCAACTAGATAGGAATACAACATATATGTGCAGAAATATGTATAGAATTGTAATCCAGACATGCATTAATAACGAAACATGTACTCGTAAACATAGATATAATGAAAAATCAGTCATAGAAAGAATACAATTCAAATAACATGTATGAGCAATCTCACCTAATTTGCCAAAACGAAAGAATTATAACGAAATGCTGCCATAGATAAAGACAATCTTATTCACACTGAGCAAATAATTTGCATCCTGAAAATAATCCATAACGGATATTTTTTCCTTTTGAAGGAATGTTCCAGTCACCTGTTCTAAGTCCGACATCTCAACGCCAGAGGTCGCCAGGTCGCCAGGGTAACTAAAACAGAGCGCAAGGGTACTGATAATACAATCACAGAAAATAACATTTAGCTAATTGAATCTATGCCACGTGTAATTTGATTAACAGCGAACGACGTAGAAATGATAACAAGGTTAAAAACTTGATCATGAACGTGTCCGGAAATTAACATTTGTGCCGGAACTGTAAAATTTTAACCTTTAATACTGCATGTAAATTATTGTGTAACTGTTAGATTTAATATAAAAAAATATATATATCGTATAAATTTTTATTATCAATACCCATAAACATTCAGAGGACTAGCGTTGAAAAATGCATATATACAACATGACATGCAATGGAAATGCAATACAGTATGCCCAGCATTGAAATGCAAATACCCATGGTAGTGTGTAAACGTTCTATTTATATAACTTATCAACATAAATAGCCTATTAATATATATAACCTAATAACAATCGAATAATTCAAAAGCTGTCCGTCTGTCCGAATGAGTCACCAACCTCTGCTCCCCTTCACGTGTACCCACTTTCACGCTGCTGACTATGTCCAACCCCTGCCCCGCCAAAACTAATTCTATTTATCCCTACCTTATTCCTTCACTAAAGTCGTTTTTGTATCCCTTTACACTACTACTGCAAAATGCCGCCCCTGTGTTCTGATTCATCTGGTAAGGGAAATTATCAATTAGGCTTTCGGTATTTTTTATGAAGATAAACACAAAGACGAAACAACATTTACACTTCAATAATAAAATAGAATCGTAAATGAAAGATGTAAGAGCCTATGACAAAAATTGTTGTCATAGAAACATGCTCGAACAATGCACGTTATTATTCAAACGTTATGTGACACTAAGAAAAGAATGAGGTCCATCAAAGGATGAAGTTTGGTAGTAATCAACAAAAGGTAACGCTGTGCTTTTCATTGCAAGACAAATCTTTCGACTTTACAACACTTTATAGCGTCTTAAATATGCACTTTTTACTTGTTATATCAGAAAATATTGTGCCGACAGAAGGCTGCTTGTTTTTTAATTGATATTTTGCCACATATCGCCTGTACGTTATTTTTTCAGCGAAAGAGTATACAATTTTGCTATGTTTGCTACACCTGAAACAATATTCACGTTATAATTGTATTGGAAACTCCATTTCATTAATTGAACTGTTGCAGGATAAACCAAGTACTAATTCAGGTAGGTTGTAGAAATTGTCTCATATTTATACAATTACTTTTTAAACTGAAAAGTCTCAGGTTCATGCCAACATTTATAAACATAGACTACGACGCTTGTCGTTTCTCCTCATTATAATATAATATAGAACGTGCACTAAATTGCATTCTTGCCAACAGAATGGGGACGTCAGAAAAAATCCAACAATCGCCGATATCATTTCACCAATGACCCAGGCATTCAGTTATTTTGGGGCTCAGTTCTCATTCAATGAAGCTGAGTGCAAACGAAGGGCGAATATTATTACGAGTATGGTGGAACATGGTCAGAGGAATGTATGATACATTATGTCGTGATCACCCTTCCGTCGCCCTTTTTTCTGTGCGTAATATTTGTTAGAACTTTCGCCTTATGAAGCATTTATTTTCAGGTACTGACTAGGACGAATTTTATTGTTAGCCTACAAGTTCATAACTCTCACCGACCGTGTGCAAATGATTAGAGATTATTTTCTTCACTGAATTACATACGTATAGGTAGCCTAGGATTCGCGATAATGAAACTCTGTTGTCTTACATTGTCCGTTCAACAGAGTTTACTAAATAACCGTCGGTAGTAAATCGCGCCAATGAATTAAGGCCTGATACAGACGAAGGCCAAGTATCAACTCACTTATACAAAAACTGTTAGAAGTTGTTTACAATTAGTTTATTAAAGTTTTGAGAGGTTCAGCAATACGTATCCATCTCTTTGCTAATGTTAGCGATTTCATTGTTACATTAATGAAAGGTATTTTTAAAAGTTTGAGAAGTATTTCTGAAGAAAATAAGTGCAGTAATTACTTTATTCTCTCCGTGGTCTGCTGATGTCTTGATGACCAAAAAAACAATTATTTCTGGGTAATAATTTATAGTTAACTGACAGATTAGAAGACTTAAGCTCTTACTCAACAGGGCGATATAAAGAAAGTTATGATCTCCAGAGGATTTTTAATCACACAACTAGTAAAAAGACATCTCTGCAATCAATTTCAAGCACACATTTGAAAAAATATTTGCTTGAATTTTCGTCACCTCTTATTGAATGTAAACGATTTTTGTACGTTTTTAGTCGATATTTTGCAGATTTCTTCAAGATATCTTGTCGACCAGTAGAAATCAACCTTGTGTCCATTGGATTTGTTGACTACACTTTGTGTAAAAAAAGCGGGAAGTAGGGCGTGCAGATTGCAGTAAAAAAAAGTGAAGCGGATTGGGATGGGATCGGCGGGGAAGTGGTGTTAGGTTGACTAACATAATAAACGGTAGTTTGAGAGTTGTGCCAGATTTGACTGTGCCGTTCGTGTTTCCCTTACCGTTAGGACGCTGTCATTGAGCCACTGTGCTCCAGGATATTTACAGACGATTTAAAACGTATCATCTTTATCTTGGTAATCGTTCAGCGTTATAATCAACAACGTAAATTTATGTTGCTACAGATTCTCGAGAGGTTCACGGAATGTCTTGCTGTTTGGACGACACGAAACAGTGCATCGTTGTGAAATCTTACGTTTTCCTTGGAATTTTCTCGTCAAATTGAAGCACTATCGATTTGTTTTTCATAATTTGTCCGACATGTATTTACATATATTTGGTGAGTGTTGAGAACTTTCGCGAAATTGTTTGTTCAATTTGGGTAGTCTAATAAGCGTTTTTCAGAACGATTTATTTATTTGCATACATTTATATTGCAGAATATACAGAATTTTTTACAGTTGTATTTGTATCTACACGAAATTGATTCTTACCTTCTGATTCTTTCTATTTAACCCAAATTTTCGAAAAGTACTATAAAAGTATTAAATACTTCAACTGAATGTCTAGTAAATTATTAACGTGTTTTGTACACATTTCAATTTCGGATGTCTTTTTTATTTAATAAGCATTTTTTTTACGTCCGTCTAAGATTTCAGCAAGTACAAGGTTCATTTGTAATACATCTTTCGTATTAAGCTCATCTTCTCCAGGTATGTGAAAAAAAATTGTAAATGATGTCATTGTTTGGATGTACTGAAGATATAACCAAATTTGTCACATAATTTTGATTTCAACGTCGTGAAGAATAAAGATTGCGCTTCATTATTGCATTGGAGGGCATAGCACAAATTGAGTGATGTTGGTGTATAAGTATGCATTCAAAAAGTAACTAAGGCAGTGATTATTGCTTGTTTGTATGTTTTGTATCTCAGTAAGGACTATGGTGTAATGACGGGAAGGGATCAGATGAATTTTTTGATCAGTACTAGACTTTAATGGTATATTGAATATATTAATATATGCTGATGGGTTGAAATGAATATTAAAAAGCGTAATATTAAGGCTTGTTAACGATTATGTATGTTACCTACATCAGGAACGAACAAATTGAATATAAAATACAGTGTTACTTTGGTTTCTTGATTCAAGAGTTTTCAAACTTCGCGCTTCAATGAAGCAATTTGAATTACAATACATTTCTCTTAAATATCCAGATTAATCTCACAACAAATGGTTAATTGTTTGAACAAAAATGATTGAAAACAAAGTTTGACCGTCGCAGCCCATTATATCATAACATCAAGTTGTTATAGGGCAGACAGATCTAGTCATTATATGCTCCAATCAGATTTCAATTGTAAATAAATCAAAGATTTAAAAGACAAATCTGAATTTTTCCGTTGAATTGTTTTGTAAAATGAGGAAAGGTACGAGACCCTATATATATTGAAATATTTTGTATGTTTCTGATCAATTTTATCTGATATACCTTTTCAAAAAACATATCTTGTAGTATATAGCGGAAGATATATGTATCATTAATTAGTATATGCGTGTCGGAAATGAGATACACTGCATTTATTTTTCATTTAGCACGCGTTTACAGAACATTGTTTGTGACTGAATCAGTCTACTAAATTGCAGTCGATTTCCCGTCGACAGCCCAGCGGATGTTTGCAGGAATGGATGGGTGATGGTTGAGAAAAATATATGGGATCGGACGGCGATTGGTAGAAAGAGCAATGGGTGAGGAGCACGAGAGGCCAGAAAAGCAACGGGGGAGGAGGGCGATGGGTGAAGTAAGAAAGACGAATGGGTTGAGGAGAGGTGATGTGGAAGAAACAGCACTGACCGACGAGGGCGACGAGTGAGGTAAGCAGGACAAATGGGCCAGGTGAAGGAGCCGATGGATGAGAGTAAGGTGATTGGTGAGATAACAAAAAGTCAATGGGCGAAGGGGGGCGATGGGCAGGAAAGAGCACTGGCCAACGAGGCCGATGCGTGAGGTAAGAACGAGCAATAGGCGTTGGGAGGGGGCGATGAATGAGTAATAGAAATAAGCGATGACGGTGATCAGTGAGATAAGAAAGACCAATGGGCTAAAAGAAGGGGGGGGGTGGTGAGAAAGAACATGGGATGAGGAGGACGATGACTGAGAAAGAGTCGGGTAGCGTGCAGATGATCAAGATGACATGTTATTCACGAGATTTTCCTAGACTTCACAGTTGTACAATTCATTAACATAATGTCAAATCGTTGCTGAATTTATGTAGCATCCCATGCAATGTAAAAGATAATGTGGATCTGGAGCAAGTTTCTCAAGCTTCCAGAATCTTTTATTATCGCCGCCTGCCACTGAGGCCCGGTGGGCACTGACGGCTCTTTCAATAAGACGTTATTGCGGCTCTGCAGGGACTGGAAACATTGTGCTTGAGGCCGGGCTAATTAGGAGCGGGCGGAGAATGACGTGGCCGAGATACCGTTGGCGGTGGATTAAATTGCAGCAGGATAGGACGTGAAGCATGTAACTAGGTACGCCATGCATAACTAATGAAACGCTTACTGATCAGTGACGGTTCATAATGTAGATGTATTGCAGAACAATGTATCGAATATATATTTTACGTTCGCAGAATCGAATGGAATTATTTATGCAGCTAATGGGATGTTTTACATGTTTTTTGGATGGGTTTTCGTTAGTTGTTTGGTTTGGCAATAGAGCAGTTTAATCATCCTTCAATTTTTAACAGTTCAATCAATATCATTTATGACTGTAGCAAAATATATTACAAGGTAATTACATCTCTAACGTCACCAAAAGAAAATATAGGGAAATAATGTTTCCATGTGTTCCGAAGTCAATTTTAATTAATGTGATCCTAATTAATATCGACATTTTACACCAAAAAATGAACAATAATTCAACAATTTGATATTCAGGCGAGTGTTCAGCTATGGAGTGTATCTGTGTACTTAATCATTGTTAACAAATTGTGTATGTTATGATGTTGGTGCTTGGACGCTCCTGAAAGAGGACGGAGAGTCGATGAACGCTCTAAAGTCATGACGGAATGGACTTACGTTGTTCAATGGACGTTAGCAAGGAAACATCGGCAAATAATGAGATAACAAATAAAAAGTTTTCATGCAAATAATCAGAGCAATCCATGGTTTATTATAATTGATGGCGTTGTGATACCACTCTCTAACAAAATCAACATCGATTTTTTTTTCAAATAAGAAACAACATCATTTCGAAAAGTACTTAAGAAAGATAATCCTCAACAGCAAATGTGTGAAGTCATCTACGACAGCCAAGGGTTTCAAAGGTATTAAGTGTCACGCCAGCTCCAGCTTGGACAATATCTACCTATTTGTTGCTGTATAGGCAGCGCGGCTACATGTTGAATTATTGTCACATACCTAAAATAATCTCGACCAATTACTATTCCAAGTATTTTGGTGTACAATGTATGCTGTTCTTATTAAATATTTGTGAAAGGAAAAGATGTCAATCCCAACGGTATTTTTTTTAGCATTAGTTTTACCAATAAAGATGCAAAGAAGTAAAATGAATCAATAGAAACACGTAATCAGCAATACTGGAATACTGAACGGTAAATAAAGTTTGTTGAGTGAACGAATTGACCTTCAAGTAAAGCAGCTGTCATTCTGATTGATCGTAGCGTGGCTCATTGATAGAGAAAAGCCGCCATTCTGTGATGTTCCGTAGCCATTAGTGGCAGCGACCGTTGCCCTTGCCAGGCCTATCATATTTATTGCGGATCCTCGTCAACGTAATTACCCAAGAGACCACACTGGGTAAAAAGCTAAGATCCTACGCGCCGATCCCCATCTCCGGTTATGATACTAATGACCGCCACAGCTTTGACGGCCAGGAATGTTGCAAATAGCAAGACTAGTGGGCCCCTAGAATAACAACAAATAAATAATAAACAGTTTATTCATACACAGAGGGTATGTTATTCTGTCCGAATAAAAAAGTTATACACAATAAATCAAAAACAAGTACAATGGCAAGCTAAGAACTTGAAACTGAGTATCTGGGTTATGTATGAACGGGAGGGTGGCATCTTAATTTTCTAGCTGGACATAAGAACACAACTTTTTCCGACACATGTCACTATCAAAAAGCTATCAGGGTAATTTAACAGTGCTCAATAAATATGCACTGTATTCTGTTGACATAAGGTGTTGCGATCTGACATTGGAATCCTTTATATACCGATTGCTTAGAGTGAGAATTGTTAATCCACATTTACAGCCTAATATATTAGGTAGCAAAGGTTGCGACGGTATGCATGGGTCTATGTGAGTCACAAAGCCACTGGCAGAACAAGAAACAGAGAAAATATCTTTATTATAATGTAAAATATAATATAAAGTTTATTCGTACGCAACTGGTGTGTTATTCCTAGTGAGCAATAACTTTATACCCAAAACTTAAATAAGTATAATGTCAAGCTAAGAAGAACATGTAACAGGGAAATTGGGGCTCTGGACGAACGCTTGGAGGTATCATGCTTTCCTCGTTGACCATAAGAGCACAACTCTCTTATGGTCAGCTATCAAGGTAGGTTTAAAGTAAACAATAAATATGCACTATATCCTGATGGCATATGGTGTTGTCATTTAACATTATAATCTTTTACATAGTAATCTGTAATCATTCTTAATTCATACCCACAGCCTAATTCATCGGACAGCAAAGCATGTCACTGTGTGGGTGGGTCTATGTGAGTTAGAGAGCCACTGGCATAACAAACAAACAAGCAAAAATCTTCATTCATTCACAAACCGGTGTGGTATATTTGGGGCCCGGTAACACAATACACACTTAGGGACACAAAATCTAGATTACGTATAAAACAATAAATACCTATGCACAATAAGTGTCGAATGCTTATAAAACAATAAATGAATATGTACAATCAATCTGGAGTGCGTGTAGTGATAGGCTAGAGTCATCAAATCGGATTAGGTGGCACTGCAGAGTTCATCACAACGTTTAGGCAGTCTTAATCGATTGAATACATTGGGTATCAAAAGTAGTTATGAGGACCGCTTGAACGCCCTGGAGCCAGGTACCGCGAGAACGCCCTATAAACGTGTAGCCGAGAACGCCCTGGAGCTTGTTGGTTATTGTTTATGATTATTGATGGTTTGTAAATAGGTATTGCGAAAGGTAAGTATTATTGTATGAATTAATGTTATAGTTTCTTTATTTGGCATAGCCGCAAGAAATGTTCGCCTGGTACATAGGAGGTTGACTGTATGTGTAGTATATATTCTTTTTATAAGTATACTTATATATCGAATTATTTAGTGTCGCATTCACCGCTGTTATTTCAATAGGTATTTATTGCCCGAACATTATCTTATTTAGGGATGATTATTTAATGATGTAGATACCGTTGTGATAGGATTTCAACTAGCTTTCATTGCTCGATCAATATGTAATTTAGGGGTGATGACTTATTATTTATAATGTATTTATATGTATGCGGAATTATGTAGGTTCATTGCTATTATAGCGCAAAAGCCATAGTACTAGATTAAATTTAGCTGCTCTTCCCATTG
>SDVV010042879.1:0-10299 GCA_016164225.1 Gammarus roeselii
GCTGCTGTCGCTGCTGTCGCTGCTGTCGCTGCTGTCGCTGCTGTCGCTGCTGTCGCTGCTGTCGCTGCTGTCGCTGCTGTCGCTGCTGTCGCTGCTGTCGCTGCTGTCGCTGCTGTCGCTGCTGTCGCTGCTGTCGCTGCTGTCGCTGCTGTCAGTGCTGTCGCTGTTGTCGCCGTTGTCGCTGTTGTCGCTGCTGTCGTCTCTGTCGGTACTCTCACTGTTATCGCTGTTGTCGCTGCTGTCGATGCCATCGCTTCTGTTGCTAACTTTGTCTTCAGTTAAGGAATTTTCATGACGTGTATTGCACCATTTAAAAGCTCATTGAATCATTGCAACACTATTGGGAAAAGAATGCGAAAGTATTTATTGTAATAAGGGTAAAAAACGTTCACTTTCATTTGTCGTTGACCCTAAATCGTTTGAGGTGTCATCGCAGGTAATGCAACGCTCATCAGATGATGGAGATTACTGAAATTAAATGAAAAGGTAGATTCTAATTTCGAAAAATAACAGTTTTAGGAAGCGTTGGAAATCCTGACAAGTTGTAGAAAATTTAAAACCTTGAGAATGATGACCATCCCTTCCTCCTACGGTTATGCTGTAGTCATGCCATGGAAATAACATACAGTATATCACTTTAAATGCTTTCACGGAGTTATTTATCGAAATGAAATTCTTGCTTTATTCCAATACAATTCTGACAGCATGGAAGGGATTGTAACGTCTAATGCATCTTTGTATTGCACTTTTCTTTGCCACGGTGAATAAAAAACAAAACAAATGCCAGTCGAAAAAAGGTTTTGGGAGCTCAGACTTTCATCCTATTTATATCATTATGTTCAATCAAGAAATAATGTTTATTTTCACAATCAACTGATGACTCTGGGAGACACTAAGACAGAAAATATTTAGTTTACAAGTGTTTACAAGTGTAAAAAAAGAACAACAGGACATTTGGCCCAAACTAGGTGACCTTTTGACAGCAAGAGTATAAGTTCTGAGCTAGAGCGTCTAAGAGCTCTTCATGTTCCATTTCTGTTTATTAAAATTACAAGAAAGAGAACGGATTAGCTATTTAACGGCGAGTCACGTAGAACTTATCGAGCAGAGACTTAAACGCTTCGATTGTTTTGCTGTTTACAACCACCGCTGGAAGATTATTCCATTCTTCGACAACTCTATACGTGAAGTAATTGCGCGTGATGTCGAGTGAGAAAGCCTTCCCAACGATTTTGTATTCATTATTCCATGTCACTCCGCTCGCGTGTGGAATGAAAAATATCGCTCGGTCGACGTTTCCCTTACCCTTAATCATTTTCCAAACCTCGATCATGTCACTTCTGACTCGATGCTCCTCTAGTGAATAAAAATTGAGCTCACGTAGGCTGTCTTCGTACGATTTATTGCGCAGCGAAGAGATATGTTTGGTAGCTCAACGTTGGACCTTCTCTAATTTAATAACGTTTTTTCTAAGATTTGGAGACCAGAATTGAACGGAATACTCGAGATGTGGTTTAACATATGCATTGTATAACTTATGAATGCTGTGTCTGTTTTCGTAGAGTAAGTGTGGGATATCATACTTAGCATTTTGTTTAATTTTTTTTAGATGAATGGTTACATTGCCTGCTGCTTTAAAAGTTATTACCAATGATGACACCTAAGTCTCTCTCTCTTCGGTGATAGGAATCAGTTTCTTCCCGGACATTGAGTATTCGTGCTTGCGGTTATGAGGACCAAAGGGCATAACTTTTCATTTGTCTACATTAAATTTCATTTACCACTTTTCTGACCAATCAACAATTTTGCTCAAGTCTAGTTCGGTTTACACTTTTCCTCCTTTCTTAGTATCGTCTTCAAACTTGCTTGTATTCAAAAGTACGTTTCTATCGAGAGCGTTTATGAATATTATGAAGAGAACTGGACCTAACACGGATTATTGAGGCACGCCGCTTGTAACATTATTTCAATGGGAGGAAGTACCGTTAAGTAAAACTGGCTGCCGTCTGTCCGAAAGCCAACATTTTATCCAGTTATTAAGCTCGCCTAGAATACCGATGATGTGCAATTTATTAACTAAACGCTTGTGTGGGACTGCTCCTAATTGCTCTACACTTTAAGCCTTCCCAGCGTTCAATCATCAGCAGCCTCTTGCTCATTCAGCGCCAGCCTCATGCTGCACGGCACTATAATATTTTATTTGGGACAAAAACGTTTCATTTTTTCTTACTTTTGCAACAAGTTCCTGTTGTGAGGGCTCTCCTGCACTTGGGCACGCTGAGGTAGAAAGCAGAATTCTGTACATCCAGAAGGATTTTTTTTGTAGATCACCTCTGAGAATATGAGTTACATAGCAAAATAGTTAATAATCAATTATTACTGATGAAACGAGTCTTAGGAACCGATTTATTGATGAACAGTTATTGAGGCAATTAGATACCTGAGGAAATTCTTGGGAGGATACAAGACATATATGAAACGAGCTATTTTGGGAACGAGTTCACGAGGGGCGAGTGACTAATAAAACATGTTGTTTAGGAACCGAATCCCTTTGGAAACGAGTTATTTTAGTAAACGATTGACATTAAAAATAAATTAAAGAAGAAACAATAAACTGAGGAAATGAGAGTTCACCCGGCAAAGAGATTTTAATCAAATGAAAATATCACTCGTCGTTCATCTGTCAGAACGTCGTTCAGGATATTTGTAATCTCTATGCTCAAATGGAAAAGTGTAAATCAGAAAGGGTTACTTTCCGAATCCAATTTAGCAACCGTTACAATTCCATTCCCTGTCAAGCTTTCAACCTCAATCTTAAAATATACATGCGGTGTAAGTGGTAACGTCAGTTAGGCCTATGTCATCAAGCCCGCCTTTGAAATTCATCCGGTAATTAAGCATTCAGGATACCGGCAGCAAAAGCCGCTTGGAGCTCTTATGCTGCCCTTTGAGAGCATTATACTCGTCAGCTCGGTCCAGCAAACCTCTGACGCAAGCGGAGCATAAAGTCTGCCCTGGACGAACAGCGGTGCTGACGATGAAGCAATCGTCTGACGCAAACTCTGCTCTGGACAGAGAGATATGGTGATGCTCGAATGAATCTGTAAAGCAGACGCGTCATAAACTCAGCTCTGAACAGGCAGATGTTGCGACGCTCCAGCAAATCCCTGATTCAAGCGAGGTATACACTCTGACTGTTCTGGACGAACAGATGTGCTGACGATGCTGCAACAAACCTCTGACGTCGACGGGGCATAAACTCTGCTAGGGACTGACAGATGTGGTGAGGCTCACGCAAATCCCTGAAGTAGATAGAGCATAAACTCTGCACTGGACGGACAGATGTTGTGAACTTGCCAACGTCAGATCAGCTAATAAATGTGTACACAATGTTTTCGAATTCGTGAGCAGCAAGGAAAAATATGAGATGCAAGATCACGAGAGACTTAGCTTACTATTAACGTGGATGATGGGCTTACTGAAGGTAATTTCGCAATATAAACAATAGAATATGCACGAAGAGGCTGATGCATACCTTCATGTGCATGAGTTTTGAATAAATTACTCGGATTGAAGCATTTTTTTAATCCATTAACTTTTCCATGACCTGAGTCAATAACGAACATTATTATCTACCTCCAATTAGGTGTTTAGCTATTCATATCATTCTTTACTGCAAACAGCTGAACATATGAATGAGGTTGGAAAAAGAAAAACTTTTTTTTTAATTGTATTGATGGTACAATGTATGAATTTGATGGAATAAATCTTAGACGTCAAAAGATCCAGAGATTTAGATTTCATTTTCATTCGCTGTTCTCTGGGAACACTCTGGTTTTTGAAAAAAATAGCAGCCATGCAACAATACGGTTCTACTCTGGGTGTTTTTAATTACTATTTTACCTGATTTAAACCTGTAGTAGGAAATCTTTTCGGAACATTAAAAAGAAAATTAAATATAAAAACAAGTATCCAGTCGAAATAAGGCACTAATTGAATGGCATTTCGATTTTGTTCGAAGCACTGCGTTGAAATGGCCCTTAAAACCATGACTGCACCTTCTGCATTAATTTGGCTCGATTTTATAATCATTCTGCGTTCCATAACTGCAACAAAAAGTTCCGAAAAATTGAACAAACTCACCTCGGAATTCTCGCGCATCCAAGGAAATTACCTCCGCCAAAGATTGCTTTTTAATCTCGGGAACGTTCCTCAGAGATGTCACCAAAACAGCTTCCCATATCGCGATTCTCCCCTCATCTCCATCGTAGCTTGCCAACCTGCTCGAGCCCCTCTTTTCCTACCCCCTGAAATTTTTTAGGTAGCGCTCAAGCCTGAAATTGCAAGGACAAACCAAGGCACACCGAACTGAGATCGTCTTGATGGAGAGCATTGGGTGATGATGGCCCTAATAAGACACACAAAATAAGATCGTCTGGCTAGACAGCAATGGGTGAGGATGACTCTACCGATACACGCACACCTGAGATAGTCTTGATAACCACCATTGGGTGAAGAGGGCCTTTCAAGACGCACTGGACTGAGGTCGTCTTGCTTGACAGTACTGGATGAATATGGCCCTTCCAAGACACAGGACTGAGATTGTTTTGATAGACAACACTGGGTGAGGCTGACTCATAGATGCTACATAGCATTGGGCAAGGATGACTCATAGATGCTATGGAGCATTGGGTGAGGGTGGCTCGAAGCAGGTACGGGGGACTGGGTGTATATACCCCATTACAGGTGCAGAGTATTAGGTGAGGATTTCAGAATTTTTGGGATTATAGGATCTAAAATGTATACAGGTATAATGACGTGTTGACAAAATTACAGATATATCAGACTACACAGATGATGTTTTCAAAGTCTTTGTCAGCGTGAGCTGATGTGAATTCAACGTTTGCTACCTGGATAAACTTAATGTCAACTTATAATTAAGGTCGGGTAGTAAGTTACATCTACATCCTACCAACCGATGGACATTGATGGAGGACAATCTGTATTCTTCATTGTAAACTATGTCGTGACAGATAAACACGTTGCATTTGACTACTGATTTCATGAATATTACGTAAAGTAATTACGGCCACAGACATTTACTAAATCAAAGCAATTTACGGTTTTAACTAACTTTAAATAAAAAAACTGGAAGTAGAAATGTCCAACATTAGGTGGCCTATTAGATTACTCACAGTTTGTTTGGCACACGAAGAAAACAAAATTTTGAAACGAGCGGTATAGTTAGTACGACATGTTCCATGTGCAAGCAAACAAAAATATTCCATAAGTTAAAATAGATGGGAAAAATGATTGAAAAAGTTTCTACATGAACGAGATAACTGGAGATTTTTGTATATTAAGTATATGAAACAGGTGAGGGTGGCCAAACGCAGTTACAGATCTTTTGGTGAGGGTGGCGCATAGATGGCACATAGTATTTGTTGAGTGGACCATCGCAGAGACATAGCATTTGGTGAGTGTGGACCATCGCAGGTACAGAGCATTAGGTGAGTGGACCATCGCAGAGACAAATCATTTGGTGAGTGTGGACCATCGCAGGTACAGAGCATTAGGTGAGTGGACCATCACAGAGACATAGTATTTGGTGAGTGTGAACCATCGCAGTTACAGAGCACTGGGTTAGGATGGCTCATAGTAGAAGCATAGCATTGGGTGAGGGTGGCTTATAGTAAGTAAAGAGCGTTAGGTTTGGGTGCCCCATAGCATGCACCAATGAACAAAGTAGGCCAGAATAGGGTGATACCATGTTAGAAGACTGCTCAAAATTGTTTCCATGATTCATAAACTCGTTCAGGTCAGTTTATTATAGCCTTTACATAGTCTAGCAAACACTCCCTCCATGTTCTCACTGAACTAAAAGATACTTCAATTTCGTTTACTTGTAAGCAGAGCCACCATTCTTCAAGGAATGCAAGCGTCACATAATTCCAAGTTTCGTTTTACCGATCAACCCGTCTGCCGCACCCATCAGAATACGCAGATAATGCGTACCAAGTCTTTGTCAGCTTCAGCTCCGCTGAAAAAGCATTCGCTACTACTTAGATTAATTTAATACTTTTCATTTAAGCTTCCCTAGGATCATTCACAGAGTTCCTCAAGATTGAGAGAAGGTCCTTCAAGAACATCATATTGAGAGACGGTCCTTAACAGACACCTCCCAAAATGAGAGAGGGTCCTTCCCAGAGACCATCCAGATTGAGAGGGTCATTCTACAGAGACCTCAAAAATTAGAGGGGGTCCCTCAAAATGAGATTGAGAGAGGGTCCTTCACACTGACCATCCAAATTGAAAGGAAGTCCTTCAATATGACTATCCAGATTTAGATTGGTCCTACACATCAAGATCACGAAGGGGGGGGGGGGACCATCCTAGAGACCATCCAGAAAGAGATGGAGTTCTTCACAGAGACCATTTAGACTGAGACGGGCTCTTTCACATAGACCATCAAGATTTACAGTGGATCCACTGCAGAGATCAACCAGACTGAGATGGGGACCTTCAAAGAAACCATCCGGACTGAGAGGAAGTTCTTCACGGAGAAATTGAAATGGACAACCGAACGTGATTGATAGTGTTTGTAATTTTTTCCACGTTCAAAAGTCTTCCAAACATGATATCTCTAAGGTCATGGGGAACATAGATTCCCGCTGCCGAGGAATGTGTTCCAGTGTCGATTCTTCGAGTCGATTCAACGATTAACTTATGTCCCCCTCTATACGGTCTCATTAACTTTAAAAAGGCACTCCAGTTTATAGTCGTTCATCTCAATAGCTTGATATCGTTATAAATTCCTGTCAATTATAAGAAAAATGTCACATGGGATTTGGTATGAATGAGTCTTGTGTGAACGGATGTGCTATGGAGAAGGATTCAACTATCATTCAAAACCAATACCCGTTATTTTTCAGAACCTTATTTCTTCTATGCCGCTCCCTTCACAAATGGTTTTTAACACCGTCTTTTCACTCATACGTGCATCTACCTCAAATGGTTTCTTGTACCCTCATTCCCTCCTGCCTGCTCTCCTCTCGAATCGAATGCTCTCATTTCCCATTGCCGGTTCCCATCTCCATGCTACTGTCACCATGCCTGCTCACTCACTAAACGGTTTCTAACACCCCGTTTCTTTCATGTCTGATTGCCCCACCCTGAACGGTTTCTAACACCCTCTTTTCCTCCATGCCGACTCCATCTTGAAGGTTTCTGACGTCCTACTTGATCCTTGTAGGCTTACATCTCTACACTATTGACCTATGTTCAACATGCCCGCTCCCTCACCCGAACGGTTTCTTGTACCCAGGTTTCTCTCGTGTCTGCGGCACTCTCAATGGCTTCTTTTGCTCTTCGTTCTCCCATTCTTGTTCCCCATTCAAGCGGTATCTAGCACACTCTTATCTCATATGCCTGTTCATCTCTTGAAGGCTATCTAACACACTTTTCCCCTCCTGCCTGCTTCCCTCTTGAACGGTATCTAACACACTAGTTTTTCTCATGCCTGCTCCTTTTTTCGAGCGGTGTCCAACAAACTTCTTTCTCACATGCCTTGTCCCCCTCCAGCTGTATCGAATGCACTCATTTTCACATGTCTGCTCCCCTCTCAAGCCGGGTCTAACATCCTCCCTTCCCCGAGCCTTTTCTCCTCTCGAGTAGTGTCTAACACCCTCTTTCTCCTTGATTGCCTGATCACCTCTCAAACGGTATCTAACGCACTCCTTCCCCATGCTTGATCCCATCGCGAGCGGTGTCCTCTATTCCCATGCCGGCTTCCCTCTAGAGCGGTGTCTAACACACTCTTTTCCTCCATGCCTGCTCTCCTCTCGACTGTTTTTTAAGATCCTGATTCGACTTTGACCGCCCCCCCCCCTCTCGAGTGGTGTCAATCACCTTTCCTCCTCTCCAAGGATGGCTGACCCCCTACTCAGTGCAAAAGGTCACAGGATTCCTGTTGGTGGATGACGGTATGTCTTCGACTTACAATACCTATAATGGGCCAGAACGAAGACACCTCACAAGTAAAAGGGCTAGTAATGTGTTAGCTAAATGAAAGTGAGAGGTATTAGGTATATAAGCCACAGATAATTGGGCTAGTAAAATGACAGGTAAATGGTGTATTTATGTGTTACATAACTGGAAAAGAGCAGATATTAATAATTGTAGTTTTAAAATATTTCAGACACATTGATTCCACTCAGTTCTGACACTCATTTAATGTTACTGAACAACTATAATTCATTTTTATAGACCTATCTCGTTCCGGTAATAGTATATGAAATTGAAAGAGTTCGTTGCTGGCATTCTTGGTTTCGAAATCAACAGTTCAAATGTGTCGTTGTCAAGCAGACATCGAGGTGGTTCATTTTCGTGATGTCCCAGCCGTTTAAATTTCAATATGTCCCATATTAGGGTCGAGCCGATAGTAAATATCCCGTGTGTGTTATCTGGAATTCAGCCTCCGTAGTTGCTCATGATGATTTTAAAATAGTATTTTAAATCACGTCAGTGCTTACAATATCTCTCAACACTTATCAGACGAGCATATGGGGCAGAAATGCAAGGTGCTATTTCATGGTTGAAATATGGGTATTGAACCCTTCGGAACCTCCTTATCTGAAGCCTAGGAGGTGTAGCCGGTTTCTGTCGTCGGAGGCTGCCCTCCTGACCAGGTCCTGTGAGATAGGCGAACGCATTGCGGTAACATTTGAACCGTCGTAAAGTATTAAGACCCTCCTGGAGAAGGAGAACTTGATTGTTGAATTGCCGGAAGGACGGAATGAAATGCACCACATGTCCTAACTTCTCGCTTGACATTCCCATGCTCAATACCACTTATTGATTCAGGGTCGAATTGAACTTTAGTTTCGTGATAGTACTATCAATGATACCTGTAGTGATTTTTTAGAATTAGTGACTATGATTCTAATCATGTGTGTCAATCTACTTTTCGTTAGGTCAGTATCTATGTCTCCAACACCCAGGGGGGAGACATTTTGTTTTACATCGTGCCGTTCCGTTTTTTTCCAGCTGAATGGTTCGGGTTTTATATCATTCGGAGGGGATTTGGAATTTGATTGCGAAAATTGCATATTCGTCTGTTCGTCTGTCCTTCTGTCAGTTCTTCAGTTGGAACTCCTCCGAAAGAGCTTTTCAGGATATCAAAATATTTAATTTTTAAAATGTGAATCCCATGGGCACAGTGTTTTTGGTAACCAAGCTTAAAAGTAAAATATTTCATCAATTATACACTGATTGTAACTTTGTTATGGGTCTGAAAAACGAAAAATGCCGGCCGCAAAGTTCCGCATCAGATGTTTACAGATTTTTTTTTTTTTAATTTAGTTCTGTTGCTCTTCACCCCTTACTCTGAAAGGTTGGTCAAATTGAAAAGTCATTGACAATATTGCAATAAAGTTGGCAACATTCTTAATAGCCTACGTATTTTTTTCTATATATATTTTTTCCATATCGAGATATCATGGGTAATTGCGCAGGTCATGTTCTTCATCCTTTGTACTTGTGACTTTTCAAAATGCTTTGAGTTCAGCAATAATTTATGAAGGTAACTTTTGGTAGCTCAAAAATAAGGAATTTCGACATATACAGAGCCCAACGTCTGTAAAGAGCCGTGTACGCCATGTATAGAGCCCAACGTCTGTACAGAGCCATGTACGCCATGTACAGAGCCTAACGTCTGTACAGAGCCATGTTCGCCATGTACAGAGCCCAACGTCTGTACAGAGCCATGTTCGCCATGTACAGAGCCCAACGTCTGTACAGAGCCATGTTCGCCATGTACAGAGCCCAACGTCTGTAAAGAGCTATGTACGCCATGTACAGAGCCCAACGTCTGTACAGAGCCATGTACGCCATGTACAGAGCCCAACGTTTTTTTTAATTGATCAAGAACTAGCTTGGCCATTTTAATAAACTCATTGCCGATGAAATTTCGGGGTAGCCAAATTTCCGACCGTGTATTAGAAAATCAAAGAACAGAGCCATGTTCGCCATGTACAGAGCCCAACGTCTGTTCAGAGCCATGTTCGCCATGCACAGAGCTCAACGTCTGTACAGAGCCATGTACGCCATGTACAGAGCCATATACGCCATGTACAGAGCCCAACGTCTGTACAGAGCCATGTTCGCCATGTACAGAGCCCAACGTCTGTACAGAGCCATGTTTGCCATGTACAGAGCCCAACGTCTGTACAGAGCCATGTTCGCCATGTACAGAGCCCAACGTCTGTACAGAGCCATGTTCGCCATGTGCAGAGCCCAACG
>SDVV010042880.1:0-10299 GCA_016164225.1 Gammarus roeselii
GCTCTTCTCAATGTTACACTGTGGGCGCTCTTAAGGCGGCGCCTGAACTCTAGGGTGTTGAGCGTTGTAACAGCCTCTGAGAAGGCTCTTCTCAATGTAACACTGTGGGCGCTCTTAAGGCGGTGCCTGAACCCTAGGGTGTTGAGCACTGTAACAGCCTCTGAGAAGGCACTTCTCAATGTTACACTGTGGGCGCTCTTAAGGCGGCGCCTGAACCCTAGGATGTTGAACACTGTAACAGCCTCTGAGAAGGCTCTTCTCAATGTTACACTGTGGGCGCTCTTAAGGCGGCGCCTGAACTCTAGGGTGTTGAACGTTGTAACAGCCTCTGAGAAGGCACTTCTCAATGTTACACTGTGAAGGGCGAGTTCCTTCCATTTTCAAATAATGTAAGATGGCGTGGGTTCTGACTGCGTTCAAGAAGACCTTGAGGGCATTCCTGGCTCTTATAATTATCATCTAAAAGACCAAACTGTGTTCATTAGAGAACTCTAGGGGAGAGTCTGTTCCTGATCGCATCTTTAGAAACGTAAAAATCCCTGTTGCAGGCCGCTCTCAAATAAATTACGTAGGTCTACCCTTACGTAGAGCAGGAAAACCGCCATCATGCATGATTCAAACAACTGAACACCTCAGCTGCACTGCTGCTGTTCAGGGAGTTGGTAATCGCGGGGGCCTATGCCCATTGGTGGAGAGCTGCATAAAGGGCCGGAGTATAAGCAGGAACTGGGGCCTTTTGTTTTAGGGAGTTGGTGCCTCGAATGGATCTTATCTTTTATTTCGCCGACATTTTATTTTATGTACAGTTTTGCAGCAAATAACTCCAAACTATGGTTGCACGCTTAGTGAAATGCTCCCACACCGCTTGTAAATATATCTCTTGTAACGCATTTTACAAGCGTGCAACAGACTTCAGCTCGTTAGTTGTCGTTGCTGAAGTCTGTATGTCATGAGACGGGGCGACATTTTGGCTTACTTCAGGCTCGCGTTGCTGCCCATGAACCGGCTTTGGTTGAAGAGGTGTACGCCCAAGGACGCAGATAATAATGACGCCCAGCAGATTTATGAAAGAGGTATAGGTTAGTGGTTGCAGCTGTTGCTGGGCATGTGTATCACTCTTCTCCGATCAAGGAACCAATAATTCCAAGTGTTTCTGCTTATCATCACCACTTATCACCATCGGAGATAATCGGTAACGTTTTCTAACTTACATTATTCTGACACGAACATGCGTAAGTCGTAACAGTGGGATGTGAATAGCTACTTGTAAGAAGCACATTCCAACACGAACAGTTTATGGTCTATCACCATAAGAGACCATTCATCCGTTGACACTCAAATGCATGTGTTCATTTAAGAGTTGCAGTCATTGGCTGTTATCACTGCCGGAGTAGTTTGCTGCCCTCAACTCTTCATGGCAGTAATCGGAGGCTGCTGATGCCGCGGAGGCTTTGTACTGAGGGAGAACGGCCAGCCTCACGTCTGTTGCCTAGCGTCAATGGCTACCTAGTACCGCTCTCGGTTGACCAAGCTCTGTTCGAGACCACTTGACCGTGCCGCCACTACAACAGAACAGGACTCTCCCTCACCCCCTCTCTCTTGGGCTGTCAAGCCTGCAGGTCCCGTGTAATGAAGGGTTTTGGTGCCTAATATCTCCATGGAAGAGCACGTGCAGCAACACTGCCCCATCTGCACCCCTGTAACACTTCTATAAGTACGCCTTGCAGAACTGACTAGACTCTCTTGACCCCGCTTCGAGAGCGACAGGGGGGCGATAAGACGTTATTAGCCACCTGTTTGCGCCTGCTTTGGAAGTGCATTGTACATACCTACTGCAAGAGACCGGTTCTAGTTTCAAAGATTGTTTGCTTACATCACAATGACGGAGGGGACATGGTCGTCGCTGCGGCCACGACTTGAGCCTCAGAAGAGCCCTCTAACCGCATCTTGCTCCTGTTCACCTCTTCTATAAATCAATGCGTTCATTGTTTTGCTGCTCAGTGCCGAGCTTCAGCCTCCCTCCCCGTCTCAAGCGTATTCACGTGTCCCTTTCCCCCTGCGCCACATTTCCGGCCCTCTTTGTTCTGCATACAAGCAGGGTTCAGTCTGATGGTCTTATTAATTCCGCTTCGAACATATCCGCGTACAATCTCATGATCATTCCCCTCAACATGCCTTTGCAAAAACCACTTGTGCCAATAGGGCGTCAAAGTCTGAATACGTCAAATCCACCTGTCTAGGAGGAAGGTCACGTTAGTATGTGTTCTTGGTCAGATACAGCTTGCTTCGACTGTTAGGAGGAAGGTCACGTTAGTATGTGTTCTTGGTCAGATACAGCTTGCTTCGACTGTTAGGAGGAAGGTCACGTTAGTATGTGTTCTTGGTCAGATACAGCTTGCTTCAACTGTTTTGGAGGAAGGTCACGTTAGTATGTGTTCTTGGTCAGATACAGCTTGCTTCGACTGTTAGGAGGAAGGTCACGTTAGTATGTGTTCTTGGTCAGATATAGCTTGTATTACAAATTAACAAAGTGTGTATTTGCAATTGCAAATTAGTTTCAGATGCATGATCCTAATTACGGCCTTGGTAATTTAACCGTCGACAAGGTTTCTTTGGAAACCAAATTACATTTACGACTTGAGACCAATCTTTGTGTCGCCCTGACATTGTTTTTCTTTCTGCATCCTAATGACAACCGTGGTCTACAAAATCTAAAACTATTTGAGGCAAGTCTATCGATTTGAGTAAAAACATATCAGGCAGGCTTAACTATGAGTATTGTTTTTATACGTGTTTTTGTACTGAAGCTAAAAATAAATTGTAATGGTTTACGATCGAACAAATTCTCAACGAGCGGTTTGAGCTCGCTCCGTATTATAGGTTGTTGAGTCTGTGTTATCCAGGACTCATTAAAAAGCTCTTCTCAGATGTAATGAATTACCCAAAATTCATAATAAGTTAAATTATTTCGCCCTTCCACGGTAACCATTAACGGGTTTTATTCCGCTGCTGCACATCCACGTGATGGCAGTCCTAATCCCTTTACAAACGTGTTCCAATACTAATTACATTTGGAAAGCACAAATTGTGCAGGTCCCGAAACTAACCTGGATGCAGTGACGAGGATTACCTGCTCATTGAGGCCTGGGAGTGAAGCAGACATACAGCAGCAATTTTGTTCACAAAAAATTGCTGACTTTGTGTTAAATGCCGTGCGTTACATGAACGTTGCTGTATTTGAAGTCTAACGATTTTTCTAAACGGTCATTTCCTGCATCTTGACATCTTTATTTATGCAAGGTCACTTTAAGCACCCTATTACATGATTACAACGAGGCGATGGCAACGCATTGCAATTGAGCGTAATCCTCAATGAATGTATCGCATATCATTAATTGAGGTTATGTTATTTTAACTAAGGAGTTTTACTAAAGAGTCGTAGAAAGAATATTTATAGAAGTTGTCTTCCACGATAATCAGCATTGACGACTGGAATGCCTTTCATAGGACCTTCCCCCATTGTGGACTATAAACCTCTTGTTTGAGGTTAAATTAGATTGGTATTTGTTGAATTCAGGTCATAACTAACTTAAAACTCCAATACACAGCAGATACACAAATGTCTCGTTGGCGCTTAAATGCCACGACCGTTTCCTCCTTTCCAATGGAATAGTCCACAACACCCTCTCATCGAAAGCACCTTTTCCTGGACCGCATCCTCCTGCGCTGAAGTGCTGCTCGCCACCACCTTGAAAGAAACAATAGCGTCTATCATTTACCAGCTCCCGACAAGTTCCATTGCCACCTTCTGCACGACTTGCTCTGCACAGACCCATTTACGACCTCATAAAAGCTTAACTCTTTGAAATCTTTCTTAGGGCCGTAACCGCGGCTGTCAATTGATGGTAACTTCCATCCTAGTAAATATTGAGGCGCTCTGTCTTGGGCACCAAACAGTTTGTGCACGCGTGTTTGCTCGCCAAGCTGACCCCAGTGCCCAACTGTAGGCTTCTATGTACGTGTGCTTCAACAGGCTATACCTCAACGGTACGCAAACAGAAAAAATAAATCACGGTCACAATTCATTATATAAAAAAAAATCTGAACAAAACTGAATCGATGAGCAGGTCTCATCGACAAATAAAGTAGTCCCCCATACAAATGAACCTACACACAATTCATAGAAAATGTTGCGACGAGTCCCATTTACCATATCAGTCCCTCTTACGACTACACCATCACAAGGTTCAAAGAAAATGGTCCGGACGAGTGTCATTTACTGGGAACTTAGCTATTTAGCTGCACATAATTGCATTCCCTTGTATAGTGTTCATCGATGCGGAGAAGCATCCCAATTTATCGATATAGTATTGTTAATGCATATATTGGAGTTTTCGCAATAGATCTAGTAGCTAGTAGTTTTATTTAATTTGTGACAAATCGCAATTAACGTTTACTTCTGAAACAATTATCAAAAACCGTTGTCTGGGAAGCCCACGGTGAGTAAATTTACCTTCCGTCCTGTCATCGCTCCTTTATTAAATGCAAATGCAGGAATAATTTTTCCATGCCAGTTTCAGTCGGCATGATTTTCGTTTTACGTAAAGCTATTTGCAACGTTGAGGGCGATAAGCACATAAATAGGCAATTAGCTTAATAGACTTCAGTCGGGGGCTGCTAATTGATGTTGTGCAGGCGCCGTACATAGGGCACGCGCTGCTGCTCAAATAAACGGCCAGGCTACTACTATGGCAGCGCACTGCTTCAACTGTAGTGTGGGGGGCTGCACTCCAATTACTCTGTGGAGAGGCTGCACTCCAACCACTCTGTGGAGAGGCTGCACTCCAATCACTCTGTGGGGAGGCTGCGCTCCAACCACTCAGTGGAGAGGCTGCACTCCTATCACTCTGTGGGGAGGCTGCTCTCCAACCGCTGTGTGGGGGTTGGCTGCTCTCCAATCGGTGTGTGGAGAGGCTGCACTCCAATCACTCTGTGGGGAGGCTGCTCTCCAACCGCTGTGTGGGTGTTGGCTGCTCTCCAATCGGTTTGTGGAGAGGCTGCACTTCAATCACTCTGTGGAGAGGCTGCACTCCAATCACTCTGCGGGGAGGCTGCTCTCCAACCACTGTGTGGGGGATGGCTGCTCTCCAATCGGTGTGTGGAGAGGCTGCACTCCAATCACTCTGTGGGGAGGCTGCTCTCCAACCGCTGTGTGGGGTTTGACTGCTCTCCAACCGATGTGTGAAGAGGCTACTCTCCCAACGGTGTGTGGGGAAGCTTTTCTCCAATGTGGAAATGTTGCTCTCCAACCGATGTATGGGGAAGTCGCTCTTCAACCACGGTGTGGTAGACGCTGCTATTCAATCGCTGTGTTGGAAGCTATTTTCTCACCGCTGTGTTTGGAAGTCTGCTCACCATCTAGTGTGTGGGGAGCAGGTTTATCTGCAACCGCTGTGTGGGAAGGCTGCTCACCATGTGTTGTGTGGGGAGGCTGTTCTTCAATCGCTGTGTGGAAAGGCTGCACACCAACTGATGGGGGGGGGGGGTGTTCGTGCATAGAACTATCTGTTGGCTTAACCTTACTTGTAATTGTTGTGTCACCAAAAGAGTGTAGTGTGGTGGCAATTGATGGGTTGACCGCTGCGCGAGGAGCGTTGACAGCGCGAATGGTCGGCTACAATGCGTGATTCAGAGATTAATTCATCCATTGAATGGCTTGGAAGAGAACAACCCTGATAAATGATCATTCTTTCAAGTCTCACGCGTGGGATCCTTCGGTGCATAGCGGAGCTTTAGGTTTGTCAAGTGTGCCCGAGGTTAAATCCCTTTTCGGGTACCATTTGGAATTTGGGTAGGAAAATTTTGATAATCGTGCAAGATATATTTAATTTGTGTCATTGCTGGTGTACTGCACTGTTTAGCAAACATGTCGGTGTACTACTCCCCATCACTTTACTGAACTGTCCAGCTGTTTTTTCCTCGCTGCTTGTAATGAAAAAAATAGAAACCCTAGCAGCCGCAGCAACGTGTCATTCCCCCACAACTATTAGGTAGTATAATGAGGGGTGGGGGACTCGCCTGTCGCTTTCACCCCCGCCAGCCGCTGCCAACTGCACCAGCTGCCGGTCATGCAGCGCGGCCTACTCTGCCAACTGTGGGTCAAACTTTGACGTCACAAATGTGCGCCTTCAAGTTATTACTCACTACTGGTGTCATATTTTATTTATTTGATCAATTGCTGACTTGCAATATTGCTCATCATGTCTCCAATTACATCAATCACGGACCTTGGTGCTAGCGTGCCCCAAGTGTGAGTGGAAGTGAAGGGGCTTTTCTCATTAAAACCATCTGTGTCCAACATGTAAGTACAAATAAAATTGAGTTACTGATACAACATTGATCATTATAATTCAAAGCGGGGTCCATGCTGCTGCCTTCTCTCCTCTAGCTGCTCTGTTGGCGTGCTGCGCGTGATCCATGCACCTACTAGCTCCGGGTGTGGTCGTGCTGTCGGCCCGATACTGCAGAAAGAGTCGTGCCCTTCATCATCTCGTGCACCCCGCACTCCTAATATGATCGCGCAACGCTGTAAAGATCTCTGCACTAAAGACTGATACCATTTGTTTGTTGACTCTTCGCTGGTATACGTCACGTGCACTGCATGCCTGTCTCAATTGACGTGTAAGCGGGGGACCGTGACACTGGAAAGCACTTCATTATAAATATTTTAGTCATATGCATTCCTAAAGGGAGCCCAGCGTTCGCGCTAAAATTATTTCCGCACAGGCGCACTATCGCCACTTCACTTCAGCTCACTGTCATGGCCGGACACTGTCATAACCGCTGAAAGTCTTTCAGCACACGTGGTTTTGCGCTAAACGATGTTTCAGCCCACACGCATTTGCCTCACTTTAATACAGCCCATTGTAAGGATCAGCCACGAATCGTATCATTTTACTGGTTATCACTTTAATGAAACTTCAATAAACTGTCATAACCGCTGAAAAAACAGCGATTCGCGCCCTAGAAAAATACGTACGTTTGCCCCATGGGTTAGAAATACCTACCTTTGCCCCGCGGGTTAGAAACACGTACCCCTAGGTTAGGTAAGATCCATGAACTGTTATTAGGATAACTTGACTAAGAAACGATGCATTTCCCTTTCTTAACCTGTTATCCTGACATTGAACTCGCAAATACACATTGGCTCGCCTCATCATGATCAGAAGTCGATTATTGAGACTGGATGATGCTTTATGATCACCAATTATGTTGATCTTTGCGCCAACATGTTCGTCCGAAAATTGCTTCACCAAAAGCTAATGTTTCACTTGCTTATGTCTTATCGACCTGTTCTACGTTGCTATTTTGATGGCGATGCCAAGTTTCTACTGGTCTTTGTTATAATCCTGATTAATAGTCCTCGGCAAGTGTCGTATATGATGCCTCCTGGCCTATGGGGAGCGAGCCAATGCTTGAAAATAGGGACGCTCAACAACTAGCTTGTATTACAATCAAAGTTGACGATCTCACAAATGGATTTTTTACGGTTATAATAAATAGACGTGACTGTTAAATATACGGAACATATATTCGAAGTTTGATATTATAAGATAGATGAAAGACGATCCTACTGCACAGCTGCTCAAAAAAATACTCACTGAGTTAGTACTGTAGATATCGAACTTGTCAACATTTCAATATTTATCAGATAGTTTGTCACTTGTGAGTCTTTTTTTTTGTAAGGGGGGGGGGCCGCTACGCTAGACGGAACAGCGGTGTCTAAGAGCAATGAATGCTTTCTTCAATAGGGAACTCTTGCATTGCTGGGTTCTGGCTTGTGTTGTGATTTATGTTAACGATTTATAGAATTATCGCTCAACATTCAACGACACACTCATGAATTCGCAAAGGATTTGCAAATTTATTGACGCTATGCAAATCACAATCCGAACTTGGGGCTGACCACGGTTCTCTGATTAAATGTTTATTTTTTATCCAAAAGACACATTATATGTTCCTTCTGATCCTAGTGTCAGATTAGATGTTGTTCACTTTGATCCTGTGCGGGAAAATGTTTCATTTGGTCTTAATCCTCCCGTGTTGAACTCAGCGTCACGTCAGATTCATATGGTTAATCCCAGACCTTGATTCGAGTTCTGTGTTTAACCATGTAACAGATTTTTAGTTTATCTTATCCTAGCACTAGATTAGAGTCAATCCCGTGTTGATCCTCGTACCTGATCATGTTTTAAAGGTCGTTGCCAAGGCCCTCACTGGTGTTCATCTCCCGCGGGAGTCTGTGAGGCTGCACAAATACTCGACAATATGTCACTGTGTCACTTTTTGCCGTCGAAGCGAGAGGCCAGCGGAGCCCTCCTCCTCTTTGCTGCTATTGGCTTTCCCCGAGGCCAGTGTAGACGCGCTCCTGCTTTCTTGAACTAAATTGCGATTTGTTTGTGAAAGACACGGCTGTTGGTGCTTTTATACCTAAATTATAAATGCGCATCTACTTAGTTTCCATCCTCATTGCGTTATAAGCAGTGAGACCAGAAAATTTGCTCTTGTTCAGAAAGTGGGTTGTGTTCTTAACAAGGTGAAGTGAAAATAGGCCAGTTAACGACTTTGTTTGTAAACCTGGTAAAGTCAAGGATGTGCGTAGCACTTACCTCAGTCGTGCAACCGATTGTGGCTCTTCCGCTTCAGTGTATCATCTGGAGCCCCTTTTGTCGCATGCCATTCAAGGTGGACCTTGTCTGTTAGAATAAAAACAGTACGTCTCACTCGGTGACAGGTAGCCACAAACCTATAACTTCTGGCTTCCAATGGATGTTTATTGTGATTAGTGTCCTAGATACTACCCAGACGGAGAGAAAAAAATCAGTCACAATGCCATACACATCCAAATCCGCATTGTTCCATTCTGATCTCTACCGCATTACGTATGTTCAAAACTAAACAAGAGCATATGGTGTAAGCGATGACTTATCAAGTCACTACCTTAGGCTGTGTTAGTTTAAGTGTTTTTCGATGGCTTTTGGACGGTAAAACTCCTTTCGCGTGCGTCTTGTCAGTGTCTTCGGAGGGTGAGGCTCCTCTTGTTTACCCTCCACTGCCGTGACATTGACACTTGCGTGCGTCTTGTCAGTGTCTTCGGAGGGTGAGGCTCCTCTTGTTTACCCTCCACTGCCGTGACATTGTCACTTGCGTGCGTCTTGTCAGTGTCTTCGGAGGGTGAGGCTCCTCTTGTTTACCCTCCACTGCCGTGACATTGTCACTTGCGTGCGTCTTGTCAGTGTCTTCGGAGGGTGAGGCTCCTCTTGTTTACCCTCCACTGCCGTGACATTGTCACTTGCGTGCGTCTTGTCAGTGTCTTCGGAGGGTGAGGCTCCTCTTGTTTACCCTCCACTGCCGTGACATTGTCACTTGCGTGCGTCTTGTCAGTGTCTTCGGAGGGTGAGGCTCCTCTTGTTTACCCTCCACTGCCGTGACATTGTCACTTGCGTGCGTCTTGTCAGTGTCTTCGGAGGGTGAGGCTCCTCTTGTTTACCCTCCACTGCCGTGACATTGTCACTTGCGTGCGTCTTGTCAGTGTCTTCGGAGGGTGAGGCTCCTCTTGTTTACCCTCCACTGCCGTGACATTGTCACTTGCGTGCGTCTTGTCAGTGTCTTCGGAGGGTGAGGCTCCTCTTGTTTACTCTCGACCGCCGTGTCATCCCCTCAGTAGTGGTTTCGGTCTATTTTTGGTGCAGCCATTATTTGTCACTGCATCCTCTCCCTCTCTGCTTATACCCTCACCGCACCATTGAACACAACGTCCCCTAAATGACTGTCGCACACCTTTGCAACAAGTGATACGCAGGGGCTCCCCCATGTGCAACCTAATGTGGCGAGCCTCGTGCTGCACCTAACATTAGTAATGAGGCTAAACCAGCGTTCGTAATACGCCGAGACCGTGGCTATGCAACCGTCGTCAACCATCACACCTATCGGCTTCCCTCTCTGGTTGTTGTTGTATGTTGCGGTTAGTATGAAAGATTACATTCAGAGTTGCTAACGGTTATCCGTGCTTCGGACTGATTGTAAGTCACTCTTTTGTTGAACGATGTAGCCTTGTTTCATGATATTTGTTGTTGAAGCATATTTTTGCAGAGCCCGTCAATAGCATGCAATGGTCTGGCTGTAAGCATATCTTTGCAAAGCCTGTCAATAGCATGCAATGGTCTGGCTGTGAGCATATCTTTGCAAAGCCTGTCAATAGCATGCAATGGTCTGGCTGTAAGCATATCTTTGCAAAGC
>SDVV010042881.1:0-10299 GCA_016164225.1 Gammarus roeselii
ACCAATTCAAATGATAAAATCGCTCACAACCTACAACAGGCGTGTAGAGCTACCCTTAAAAACGTTAATTTAAATATAAGCATTAACAATTTTTCTTGGGCAAGACTTTTATGTTTTTGAACTTTCAAAAAGTTTACAAAGGGGGAGTTGGCAACACTCATTTTCGCGGTAGGCCTCAATCACGCAGCTCATTCTCCTTCTAACCGTGGCAAGATCACCAGTGTAGTGCTAAGATAGGCTAACCCTCTCCCTGTGTGCTGCCGCTACCGACCACTCGTCGGCTCCACTCCCAAGTCGGATCTACTGGACGTTGGGTTCCAAAAGCGACTCACCGAACCGTCATCGGATCGCGACGATCCGTGTCTTGCCCCCCCTTTCTCTGGGTGCCAGAAATCGCCCCACATCGACTACCTGCACAACGAAATTAAGTATTCGTCTCCAAGTATAATAGGTCCAATAAACAACATCTTAATTCTCCCAAGTCTTCATTCTCCTTCTCTCGGCGACTATAAGCAACAAGTGACCTACGGGAACACCTATATTCTGATTGAGCCAATGTAAGATCCCATAAGCATTAACAATTTTTCTTGGGCAAGACTTTTATGTTTTTGAACTTTCAAAAAGTTTACAAAGGGGGAGTTGGCAACACTCATTTTCGCGGTAGGCCTCACCAAGCAGCTCATTCTCCATCAAACCGTGGCAAGACCAACAGTGTAGTGCTAGATAGGCTAACCCTCTCCCTGTGTGCTGCCGCTACCGACCACTCGTCGGCTCCACTCCCAAGTCGGATCTACAGGACGTTGGGTTCCAAAAGCGACTCACCGAACCGTCATCGGATCGCGACGATCCGTGTCTTGCCCCCCTTGCCCAGGGTGCCAGAAATCGCCCCACATCGACTACCTGCACAACGAAATTAAGTATTCGTGTCCAAGTATAATAGGTCCAATAAACAGCATCTTAATTCTCTCAAGTCTTCATTCTCCTTCTCTCGGCGACTATAAGCAACAAGTGACCTACGGGAACACCTATATTCTGATTGAGCCAATGTTAGATCCCATAGCCTCTATGCATTCCCACCAGGTCGACCCTCTCAGGCAGGAAAAATGATAGACCAGATTCCCTACCCAGTTCTTTATGACGCACACAGTTATCAGAGCAAGCAAATCTGCTCCCTCACTATGATGAAAACACTGGTACAACTTGGAGGCAAACCGAAAGCGTCTGTAGACAAGGATTGATGTATCTAACCCACGTCGTAAAATTCGACCAAAGCACTGCTATATAAAAAACTACCCACGTAGACGAAAACAAATTGATCGTCGAACAACATCGTCGCTAATACCACTAAACTAATTATATACACATCTTGATACGCCCTTACAACTGACCAGGGCGTTCTTGCTGCTGGCTTGACAAATGATTGCGGAGTTACTGAGGTGTCTTAAGTAAAACGGATCAAATCACGAAACCGTCGTTCCACAATCCATGCAGTGTGCAAGGACATTAAAATGATTTTGATCGTCCACTGGTGGCACATACGTACGCCGGTGCATACAGGAATGCAGCTTATAGAAAAATAAGGTATTCATACGTACGTTAGAACGCTCCTCTGAGGGACGCCCATTTCCTGACTATGAGATGGCGACAGAGTGTTTCCGACCTTAACATTGAATGTACCGTTCTGTAAAAATTTGTAGGAAGTATGTTAGGAGGACACTCACGCCCTTGCGGTGTAGATCTTTCTCAACACAGACTGCCAGGCATTACCGTACGCTTTTTCAGCATCGAAAATAATGGACACCACATCTTCGTCCTGGACGGAAGCTTGTCAAATGTCTGATTCAAGTGGTACGAGAGAATCTGTTGTGGAGTGGCGCGTGCGGCAGCTGCACTGGATGTTGTTGAGGCCTGCGTGCATTTGAGGTTGGCATGCCGAATGCTCATCATTCTTTCAGTTCTCTTACAAACGACGCTAGTGAGGGAACTTGGACGGTAGAGACGGTGGTATCTGGTCTTTTCCGGGTTTGGATATCGGGATTATTACCGATTCCCCCCACTGGTCAAGGGAAAATGAGAATGTATACATATTGTTCATCACTTAGAAAGTGTTAATCGAGAGCACCTTCGAAGATGATTGATCATGTTGAATCGCACCTTGTAAGGCCCAGGTGGATTCTTCTCAAGTGGAAAAATATGGATTCTCCGTTTGTGAAAGCTAAGTCCACACGTTCGCTCTCTCTTCATTCGTTTTCCTCTTTGAAAGCAGCCATTCAATTGATTGATTGGGCTGTCTTACTGAGAGTCTGTGCAAATTTGTCGGTCATTCCCGTGTAGGAGGAATAAATGGTGCCTGCGTCTGAAAGAATGTGGATTGGGCGTTCGGATGCATCTGATGTTTCCTCACTTAGTTAAGAGGGATGTTGCGGCGGATAGTGTTGACAAATTGGGTCCAGCTTTCTCGTTTACTTCAAATGAATGTAACGGAATTCAGCGGATGCTCATCTATATTATTCTATTTTTTTATACGGGACCGTGGGCGACGAAAAACTGCTAGCAGTTTGTTCCGGCTTTCTCGCACCTCGGCACCACCACGGTTCTAGAAAAAATATTGAAGGGTAATATTGAGGGATGCATGCGACAGCTGCCCTCCGGAACATTTTGTACAAGTGGCTGACAAGGTCACGTTCTGAAATGGCGTCGTAGATATCTTCTATGTCGTGCAACGCGATATGTGTTGAATATTCCTCTCAATTTATTTTCTGGTAGTTGAATCGAAGCTCATGTGCTATTATAAGGTTGTAAGATTGCTTGGAGAAAGGGGCGATGATGAATGGGGGATCGACCCAGTCATGTGATGAAGGCAGAACATCCCAAGCGAGTTGGGGTGCCAATGAGGAAGAGCGTATGGATAGGTCAGTGTCAATTTCGCTTTCGGGCGTGATGTGGGTGGGTTGTTCGCTGTTGAGAAGAACCAGAATGAGAGCATCTACGGTGTTATCCAATATCACTCCCTTTCGGTCAATTCATTCGCTCCCCCACATTTCGTGGTAGCTGTTGAAGCTTCCAATCAGGAGTGCAGGGAAGGGCAATTGGCGAAACGGTTCGGTCATCAATGCTTCCGACAGTAGGAGGCTTCGTGACGAGTAGATGATCCCACTGTTACAGATCTTGTAATGCATATGTTCACAGCTATTACATTGAGTTCTGTTAGCAGAGGGAAGGACTGTTGAGGTATGCTTTAGTAGATCATAAGAGCTTATCTGTCGTGAGCAGTTGCATTGTCGTTGAAACGTACGACGTACTGGGGAATTGTGAATGTGGCATTTTCTTGAAGTTCAATCTCCTGGAAACCGATCACCAATGGTTTACGGGTAGAAATCATGGAGAATAACTCTTATTTTTTGTTCTTAGTCCCAAGAAGTTCCACTGAAGTATTGTGATGTTCACTTCGAAGGTGATTTACGGTCAGACCTTAATGGTCTGGAGTGGTGGCGTATTTTGTTGGAACTTTCTTCGTGCTCGTGTCTTTGGATAATTCTGGGGCACCTGGATCGGGAGCGTTCGCATGAACGTCCGCTTTCTGTGGTAAGTGGCCTTCTAAATTTGCGATGTTCGCGGCTGCGACTGCTTTGGTAAGAGGAAGAGAAATAGAAGGGTGTCCGATCTTTGTAATGACTTTTTGGGCTTATAAACTTTTCTTTCTTGGGAGATATATAGAACTGATGGGTTGATTTGGTAGCAGCCAGTGAGTTACTATAGGGCCAGCCAAGGTGCAGTGTTGTGTAGCGATTGCAAGCGTGGGTTCCTCGTTGTGGATTTTTTCCGCGTCCGCAAGCTGACGAGGACAGTTCCTGCTGGTGAGATGGTCAGACAAAGAGCATGAAGGACGAAAGAGCATGTCTCAATTAAGCGAGAGGCCGCTGGGACGAATGTGACAGCGTTGCTGTAAAGAGGGGGTGTTGAGATCGTGCTAGAAAATTGTGTCGATGATGCATGGGTATCATCTACTGGTTGGGTTTCTATGTATATTTAACCTCTCTGGCGTAGTGGGCAAATTGGATTTTCGTGATGTCAGACTTAAACGGCGTGGTTCCGTGTGGCATTGCGGACATTTTGTTTTGTGCAGTCACTTCTTTTTGGTCGGTGTGTTCTTGAAGTCAAAGGTCGCCTGCTTCGCGAAAGCATGAGCAGTGATATCACTAAGGTGGAAAAATTTAGCATTCCTTTGTATCGTGTTTGCCGACGCATATTCTGCAGCGCTGCACCATGAGGAGTAAGCCATGGTTGAACACAGCAACAGGCTCATAGCAACAGGGAGCAGTCGACGTAGAACATGCAATATACTAGGTTCTTCAATATTTGAGCCAAATGATGCTCAGAAAATGGGAGCAGGGATGCAATGTGGGTGTTGTGAATACACCGGGATTGCTTGAGGTAGCCGTTGGGCATGACCAGAGGCGTGGTTTCCCTGAAATACACTGGAGAAAACAGGTGTTGTAGGAGGTGGCTGAGCAGGAGGCAGCTGCTGTGCTGACTGAGGCTGATTATGTTTGCGCTCGGGAAAAGCACGTTGATGGTGTCGCTGGCCTACTGTGATCCAGCTGGACTGTTCTCCGCAGTCTCGTGAGAGATGACAGTCCTCAGGTTGTGCCTCAGACAGTGCGTTGGCATACGAAGCATGATTATTGAGTTGGCTGGTTACTGGAGATGGTTCTAATGTTGAGGCAGCCTAACATGCTGCGTCACGTGCCATGAGGTGTGTTAAAGTGGGAGATGGGGACAAAGGGTGTGACATACTGTAGGATGTCAAACAAGCAGGAGGTTGTGCAAAGTAGGACATTGGTGCCCGAGCAGCTGAGAAAGAAGTAGCTGCAGGGTGCGGTTCAAGGTTTGCACAAGCAGCTGCTGCCTGGGCTAATTGGTCTTGACAGACACGGTCTCTGGCCTCCTTGAAAGTGATGCCAAGGTCTACTTTCAAACGACAGATCTCCTGTTCTTGGATATAGAATGGACAGCTTTTTGAGGCAGCATCGTGGTCCCCTTTGTAGTTCAGGCAGGTGGGAGCTCCCTCTGAGGAGTCAGCACTGGCATGACCCTTCTTTCCACAGTTTCCGCAGATGACACCCCCGTGACAAAACTTGGCAGAGTGTCCCCAGCGGAGGCAGTTCCAACAGCGGAGGGGTGTTGGGTAGTATGGATCTACGTGGTAGATGCTGTATCCAACTTTATGTGTCTCTGGGCAGCTATTTTTGAGGAAGGTCAGCACATACAGTGGGGAATTTGCCTTGGCTGGTTAATGATAAAACTTGCGAACTCCCACAACCCCACATGGTTGGAGCCATTCCAGGATGTCCTCAAGATTCTCCCCTGAGAATTCTGGGGCCTAAATCTTCCCATACACAGTCTGGCTTCCCCAGGCCACAGATGGAACCTCTGCGATGTTGTTGCAAAAATACTTTTGTTTTCATTAGTTGTATGACCTGCTCACGAGATTTTGTGACAATTTGGAGGCTGACAGATCTTTTGTGGTCAACTCTCTCTACTTCCCCGCATATTCTATCTATTTCTCGTGCAACTTTGAGTAGGTTCAGGCGAAAAATATTTATTTTAACAGCCCCTTTGGTTTGTTCATCAAGAAAAAACTTCTCGCACAGAAGCAGGTAGGTTGGACAGGCTTTTCTGAGAGGTGAGGCCAATTTTTGCCACGTGCACGTGTCGAGGTTTGAAGACATGAGAAGCGGTGATTGAAGCTGGCTCTGGCTTTTGGGACACGTCCTGGCTGTTTGCCAAAAATATATAAAGGGGCACTGCATTTTCTGACAGTACTCCTGTAGTGATCTGCAATCACACAACATTCACGCAGTCAATCCAAATTATTACAATTTGTACATTCTTCCGTGTATATATAATCAGTAGTATAAATAGTAGAAATCATGTAAATGTAGTGTTAGAAATATTGTATATATCAACGTATAAAGTAGCATAGCAAAATAATGTAACGCACTATTTAGAGACTGTAGGTACAGTCATAAACAAACAATTATTTATCAGAAATCATCCAGCAAGTATGTTGGAAACACACCGCAGAACGGTTTACGGACGAACCATTGTACCACCGTTGTTCATTATTTTTGAGATGAAAGCAAGTGTGGCTGCTTCTGGGATAATTAAATTACTTACAACTTTCTGTCAAGTGGACGAACATAAATAACTTTACCGTTGCTACTATCTAACTAGTAAATGTTTGAAGAATGTGTTCCTTCCCATTGCAGAGTAGGGACGCTATTCATTCCCATGCAAGTTTTTAACAAAGAAAGATATTGGTGAACCTATAACTTGCGTAAATTATGCACAGCAACCTACACCTTTATAGGTAGAATGCAACAAGAACCGCCACCCACATAGTAATCAACAAGGTAAGTATATAATACCAGTTACATTCCAATTGCAGCTAAGGTTCTTAAGTCAGTAGTGACTGACTTCGAAAAAGTTCCAGACTAGGGTGATAATTTAAAAGGCTCTACGAGGAAATTATATTCCATTTATTCGATGAGAATTGAGTTGGGACAACTTGCTCCTTTTTAGAAAGCATCTTTATAATCTTGGATATAGCTGTATTAGGATTTGGGTCAAAGATAATTCAAATGTTTTGAATTATTAAATTCTTTTGATTTGATCCATACTCGATGCTCGAGCGTTGACCTCACAATTTGTGAGGCCTTTCCTAAAATTTGGATGAAAAATTGGTAAAGCTGTGGAATCGAGAGCTAGCAATCAGACGTCATCTTGTTATTCAATTATATATGTTCCACGATATTATTATTTTTTTTTTTTATAAATACTGCATGAAGTGTCTGTCTGTGTGTTCTACCGGGGCTCTCCAGGCATAGCCAATAGCTAAGCTTAGAGATCTTTGGTAGTTCCACAGTGACGTGGCAAGCTTCTGTTGATGCCTTGCCCGCGATGGAAACCCCGTTGAAACAATAAACACAGTAGTAACGGGTGGCGGGAAGGACTTGTATCAAAAGTGCCTTCCCTGATACAGTGGTTTCTTGAAGCTACTACCGGCCCCTTTCAAGTGCTGGACTCAAGAAACTTATCCTGATCAAGACCCTAATAAAATAAGGGAAAGATGGATCCAAAACAAGACCCTGATAAAGTTGGGGAAAGAAGAATCCAAAACTCGACTCGAACCAGACCGGATCTTGATGAGTCAAGATTAATAAACATCATCATCATTCTTGCTTCACAATACAAGTTGAGTATTTAAAAATACCATCTGGAGTGTTATTTCAAATCCTTGGTGTGTTAGCAATATTGTCATTAATTAATTAATAATTAATAGGGCCTTCTGACCAGAAGGATCTACGATACTCCACTGACATCAGAGCACAAACTATTCATGCTGGAACATGAGATGGCTGAGAGATTCACGGGGGTGAGGCTACTTGGGGCTTCTTGGCTCTTCTTACCTATCTGGGCAATGGTAGCAGTAGTCTTCCTCAATGTGCAGGCAGATGATGAGGTCCTTAGTTCCCCGGTGGTTACAGCATCTCCGGGGTTTGCAGAGACGGCATTTGCAATGATAATTGGCAACTTAGTTTTAGCTATGGACTTCTCAGTTTTCTTCACAGCCGACCCGGCTGGTCTGGGCAGCAAAAATTCAGGCTTCATTGTGATTCTCTGGACCCAGGCCAGGCCTGGTGTCCTGTTGGGTGCTAGTTCACTAGGCTATGGATGTTCAGTGGTATGTTTTCAGTAAGCAGCACTAAGCTGTCTTTACTTTTGGCTACCTACAACGACACTCACTACACTTCACCATGTTGCCAATAACTCGCACCGTATGTATATCGAGGTTTAAATTGGAAAAGTTTTCTCTCACAACTTATTATAAGACCGTGTTTGCCGGTTTATATCACCAAAATATCAGAGATACACGTAAGCTCGCTACCTCTTCGAAATTTCGCGAACATCAAAGGACACATCAAAATAAAAACTATTCGACTTTATAGGCTATCGATACAGGACGCTCAAGATGAATAGAATTGACAAGCAAAGATGTTCAAATGAACAAAATGTTAACAAGGGCAAGAGATCGTGACCATGCCATGTAAGTCTACTTGATTTAAGAAATATGTTTTATTAATGATCGGGAAATACGAGATTTTGCCAGGGTACGCTTGAAGGAATACGTCTGCATCGTTCAATGATTTTAAATGTTATTTTCATTTGTGAATTATACCGTATCTATTCCTCGGTTATTAATTAATACATTGTAGTTGCACTACCATTGTTGTTAGTATTGTCATAACATCAGCTTAAAGAAACAAGTATTGTATCATACAGAGAGGCGATAAAACTGTGATCAAGGCAAGGCGCTTATTGGATAGAAAATGACGAGCAAGATGAAATGTGTCGGGTATGCAGTTTTCGAGTCACTATATTTTTTTCGGGTCACTAGCTTTATGAGGTCAAAAGACTAGTTCGAAATAAATTAGTTTTGATGTTTTTATATAATGTAGTTATATAGCTATATTATTTAAGCGGTACTTACAATTGCATGGTACCATTTTGATTATATATTTGATAATAAATGAAAGGACATATCGCATTATTTTCAAGGTGGTGCCGCAGCTACAATGGCTTTTCAATCTCAGATACTCACAAGATTTTCAAGTTGGCAACAAGAGAATAGGAAGGGAATGAATAAGAAGGTAGTTAATTTTGCCCCATGAATTGGTAAATTAATTGAAGTTGTGCAATGCAAGACAAACAAATTGGCTGTGGGGAACTTAACTAATTATGGTGGTTTCCATAAGAGACCAGGACTGAAAGATAATGCTCGTAGGGCACCATCGTTTGCGCTGCCCCGGCTTGGTCTTGAGCCTGGGGTCCAAGAAAGACACCTGCTGCCGGGATGACTGCGATAGCTGGATCCAGGGTGGCATGTTGTGGCGTTCTTGGTAAGGGCCGTTTCTTTTGACTCTTGGTCCTATGAACTCCCATTGTAGGTGCTCCCCGGGTAGCCTGGCTGGGCCCCCCGGCTCCAGGCCAGTATTGGCAGGCAGACTCACTGAACCACGCACTAAGGAAATGTTTATAGAATGAGTATGTTGGTTCACAATGCCTTGCTGCAGGCTTACTCGATGTTGCCGCTAGCAGAATAGTTTAAACTAGTTTTGTCTGAAACACACATTTTAGATATGTCAGCTCCCATGATTCGGTCTATTTGAATGAGCACCATGAACACGATATGCTTACCAGTCTATTTTAGTACCAATTGTAGGGACAATTGTCCTCTACACAGTGTTTGAGTGTTATTTTGATTAGTTTCGGGTCAATTTGAGGCCTCCGTAAAATTATTCAAGTCCCAACTTAGGAAACTTTACGGAGAATATTACATGGAAAAAACATTGGTGAGTTAGAGAATGCTTGAAAACACTAAAATAACTATATATTACCATACAATGCCTTACACAGTGAAGCTTCACTGAAAAATTCCTAACCATTGACGAACAAATTTGTACAGAATCTGCGCTGTATTGAGGTTCGCGTAATAATAGTAGAGACTTGATTTGAAAATATTTTAAACCAAATTTGTATAACTGACGTTTTGGAAGTGTGAAAATGCTTGGCAAAACGCATCGTCGTTATTAAACATCACTGGAACAGCTTGATCTATAGATTGTTCGTGATGCATCATCTCTTTTCTTAGCCAAAATCTTTATTCAAAAGGGCAGTTGGTGCATACTCTGATATGCATATATTTTTTACCTCGACCTGGAACAATTTTAAAAGCCCGAATCCTTCTTGCCACCAAGAAGGAATGCAAGGAAATTGAAAGGTATGGATGGGTGTGAAAGCGTATTTATCCAGAGGGATCTTACGTACAAACAACGCCAAGAGTTGTTCAGGAGGAGGAGCCTGCTGTGGGCGGGGGAGGAGTGTGGGGCTGGTTCGGCTGTAGTCTGTGGTGCTGGTGTTGCCCGGCAACGTGGGGAGAGGGGGCTCCCGGCTCTTGTTGCAGGTCGAGGCAGTTATGCCAGGGTGGTGACCCGCACTGCTTTTGGTCGGGGTGCTGGTGCAACAGGTGGCGGTGCTGCTGCTGCTGTGGCTGGTCGTGGTGCTGCTGCAGCTGGGCGTGGTGCTGCTGCGGCTGGGCGTGGTGCTGCTGCGGCTGGGCGGGGTGCTGCTGCGGGTGGTCACGGAGCTGGTGCGGCTGGTCGTGGTGCTGCTGCTGCAGGCGGTCGTGGTACTGCTGCTGCTGCTGGTCATGGTGCTGCTGCAGCTGGTGGTGGT
>SDVV010042882.1:0-10299 GCA_016164225.1 Gammarus roeselii
AGTGAAAACTGTGGGCCCTGCTGCTGACGACGGTTCCTCGGTACATTCGGGACCCAGAGTGTAAGTTGAGGGGCTACCTGCCGGACCCTTTAGCACAAAAGGGCTAAGTTGTGTGAATGTGAGCGTGTGAGGGTGTGAGGTGCGCCTTGCCGTCGGCCACCCCCCTTTCTGGGTGATGCGGCCTAGTGTCTGTATCTGTATCTGATTTGAGTTTCTTCAAGTATCATTGTTTGATGCTATTTCCTTGTACAACCTTTCCTTTTCTTGATCTATTAAAACAAAAAATATAGACATATGATGTTCTCTTAGACGTTCTACTTCAGAACTAATTTTCTTACTATCAAAAAGGCAACCCAGTTTGGGGCAAAAGGCCTGTTGTTTTCTTACACTTGTAGACATAGGAGCTCGGATACTTAGATCACTGAACTTCTTTTTATTACTTTACATTTTTGAGGACACTTATTTTACTCACATCCATATTCCTTGAGCATCACATTACATTACTTTTATCCACTTTTCCTTGAAGCTTCCTCCTCTCACACACTCTGCCAAACTCTGACTCTAGCCTACACAGCTACTCCTCGGAATTCCCCACCAGTGCTTTATCATCCGCAAACAGTAACTTGCTCAACTTCCAACTCTGTCCATTTACTTCCAACAGCTCCATGCCACGACCCAATACGCTCGCGTTCACCTCTCTGAACACTCCACCCATGTAGAGATTGAACAGCCAGGGAGACAGCGCAACTATTTCACAGACTCGCTTTCACTGTGAACCAATCACCCACTTTGCTCCCCACTCTGACACATGCTCTGCTGCAACCATAAAAACTCTGAACTGCTTTCAACAGGTTTCCACCCGCTCCATACGAATGCAACACCCTCCGCGACGCCTCCCTGTAGACCATATTGTATTTTTTTTTAAATCTCTATAGGCCCAAAACACATCCTTTCCCTTTGCAAGGTCTATAATTCTCATAAACTTGTCTTTCTGCAAAAATCTGATTGGCATTCCCAAAGCCACTCCTAAAGTCACACTGTTTCTCGCCGATTGCGCCAGCCGAGCAGTCTATTTCCTTTTGATCGTACATCTTCCTTACAACTTACCAACTACACATAAACTGATACCTCTCGTGTCGCAGCATTCGTTTTTATTTCTTTTATTTGTATACAGCGGAACAATGCAAGCACTGCGCCGCTCAATCGGCACCACGTTTGACACAAATCACAGTTTCTGTAGCCTCACCAGCCGTTCGTCATCAATCGCTACTCCACCCCTTCTTAGGTTGTCAGTCGCTACGTCATCTAAACCAGGGGTTTTCCCTGCTCTGTCCACCTCTACTGCCTCCTGCACTTCTTTCCTAGAAATGTTCGAAGCAAATCTCTCTCAAAACCGGTATCCGTGCCCCACCAGCAACAGCAACAATGTCAGCCTCTCTGACATTATGGACATCCAGCAACTCATCAGAATACTTGGCCAACCTTATCTGTACATTACCATTTTTCAACAACAACTGTCCGTTTTCATTTTCGACCACCTACTCCTTTCGTCTACCTACTTCTTTCGTCTCCTCCTTTCACACCCTCTTGAACTCTTTCCAGGACATCGTTTTGTTCATCTCAAAATTCTCGCCCAACCATCATACCAACCTGCCGTCAGTGTCTCTTTTGGCTCTTCTCACCACCCGCTTCACCTCTTTTCTCTTCTCTTTATAGTTGTCGCAGGCCACCACCGACCTCGCTTGCAATCACTTCTCAAAGGCTCTTCTCTTCTGTGCCACCGCCAGTTTGACTTCCGCGTTCCACCCACTCGCAGCCCTTCTTTGTGCATCCGTCACATGGCGCACAAAACACACATTTTCCGCACATCTCAACAACGTGGAGGCTCCCTCGTGACCGACCACGAGAGAACCTGCGCCACCCACGAGGGAGCCTACACAAATCAGATGGACCTACTCAATCAAGATGTCGGTGGCGGCGTCTGGGGCTATGGCCTTAGCGAAAGTCCCTCAATCCACCCTGTTTCATGTCCTCGCTGGTGAGGATTGCGCCGTCTCTGCGGTTTTGACGTGGACGTAGCCTGTGCACTGCCTGGGCCTCAGGCCCACCGACCCTTTTAAGACACCACAACCACGACATATACACTGCATTGTTTATCATGAACAAGTCAACAATCCCTATCATTTCCCTCCTACAAACCATCCCTGTTCCATGAGATTATCCCTGCACGCGTCTGGTTGGTGCGTTGCAGTGTGGCAGAGGGACATGGATACGCTGCAAGTTACAAAGTCCTGGCGTCCACGATTAAAATTATACCACACGGGTGGCCATTTGTTTGCCACACAACCTACAAAGTTAATTCCGATAGCATCAAAAACACTCTACCATAACACTAAATCGGTCACCCCTTTCTCATCTCCCACCTCCACTTGTCTCAACACGCGCGTGTCGGTCGGGGGGTATCGAGGATTTTGGGCGGTGCCTTGGCGCTGTTTCCACTACCCCAGGTGTAAACCAGGGCTAAGCAACAGCAACAACGCATCTCTGAGCGTCTTCCATTCTTCCTCAATATCTTTAGGTCCTGCGCTTCCACGCTGTCATATTCCTCCCTCAATGCCTGCTGGAACTCCTCTGCTCTGCTTTCCACATTTAGTTCACTCCCCTTCATTACCTCTCTTCCTCCTCCCACTCATTTGTTTCGATTCCACCTCTGCTCCACTTCTATTCTTCCTTCCACCAGCAGATGGTCAGACACTCCTCCACCCTCCTGTCTCTGCTCCCGCACATCCAACAGCCCCCAACCACTCTCCTTGAAATCAGCACAAAATCCATCAGCGCTCTCTCCACCACTGCACCATGGGCCACCCTCAACCAGGTGTACTTGTGGATATCTCGCTTCTTGAACACACTGCTTCCAACCACCAGCTCCTGCTCCGTGCACAGACCAATCAGGTTTTCTCCACTGTCATTTCTACCAGGAACGCCATATCTGCCTGTTACATTCTCCATCTCTCACATTACGGTCTCCCAGTACAAACACATTGAATTAACCTACAAATCTTTCGATACACTCACTCATGTCAGTCCAAAATTGCTCCCTCTCCTCCTCACTCCTCTCGCTACCAAGTCCGTTAGCACTCACAATTGCCCATCTTTCTATAATGTATATACTTGACTTTACCCCACGCTACTAGCCAATCGATCACTCGATGTCAACCCTCACCTCCTGTGCACTAGAAAACCTTGACACTCTAATCTAATCTCTCGTTTCCACCCTTCTTCCACGCCCGACTTCCTTCGACTCATCACGTCACGCCACTCACATTTGCCCCCTACCTTCAACTTCGTTCTTCACTCTCATTAGAGTACTATTTCGCTATGCGCCTTCATGCATACGTGCCATTGTTGAAAATACCAAACAAAAAATCAATGGATGTATTGTTGCTGCATACACTGGAGCGCAAACCTATCGGAATCGCTCTTCTTGCAAAGACTAAAAGTAACGTCAGAGTTTCGGGTGAATTTGAACCACAAATCTGATCTGATCTGATCTGATAGCCTGTCTGGTAGGAACTAGTACTCATCACTCTCGATAAAGATTTAGGTGTCATAAAATACAATTTAAAAAATGCAAGCAGTGTAACCATGCTGCTAGAAAAAAATATGAAATTTATGGTATGATATCCCATGCTATCTCATGCTATAGCAGATGCAGTATTCCTAAGTTGTACAATTCATTCATTTGACTGCGTGTAGATTTCTCAGTTCAATTCTAGAAAATACATCACTACTCCTTGCTGCCTACTAAATACTATTAGAAGCATTCTTTACAAAGTCAACCTTTATTCGCTGGAGAATTGTCAAGTTAGAGGTGACATGATCAAACTGTGAAAGATTAAGGAAAAGGAATGCGTTGAACAAACTATTCTTTTCACTCCAGATGCGACTGGAGTGACCAGAAATTATGATTACAAAGTGGTTGGTAGGCGTTCCACACTCGAGACAACGCGTTACTTCTTCACATATAGAGGCGTCAAACAACGGAACAAATTTCCTAGGGGATGTGTACAGAGCCAAACTATCGGAACGGCAAGTGTTGTCTCAAATTCTACATGAATCGCCCCTAATTAGCCTTCGGAGGTAGCCTGTTTCAGAAACAGTTCTCGGTATTTGTACCAGCGTGTTTAATTTAAAGTGCTGTCTGGCATTGCCATCAGTATGGTTAAAGTAGTGCTCGGAATTTGCTCCAGCTTGGCTTGAATGGTGCCCGGCTTTGGTACCATTCGTTGCAAAATGGCGCTCAGCGTTGACACCGGACACTAATGGTTACGAGGAAAGGTACTGTGACAATCTCAAATCAACATCGCAAGTCGGCGGCTTTCTCTTAACTGCTGATTTTAAATTTGTTCAGAGGATCATCGCTTATTGCTTTTTCCTACGACACCCTTTTCCTTTCTTGATCTTTTACCTTGATACCACACTGAAATATGATGCTCTCTATTATGTTCTATTTCAGAACTAATCCCTCAAATGTCAGAAGACAACCTAGTCTTGATCAAATGGCCTGTTCTTGTTATTTAACACTTGTAAATACTTGTTTAGACTTCTGGGCCAAGACTACTTTTTGTTAAGAACTAATGAGCATTACCAGCTCGTTTGGAGAAAATGGTGTCTGACGGCATTCTTTTGTTGGTTTATTCTCTCCCGCTTGAATGTTTATTTTTATTCATTGCCAGTGTGTTTATGTTTGTTCAATCGATAACTTTTGTCCCGTTTATTACTGATAATTTGGGACTTCCTTGTTACAAAATATTTCTTGTACACCTTGCTTTGGGACTTTTTCCTGCCCTTTGTAGTTCGGCCTTGTACTGCACATGGAGCGCGTTCTGCAGGGTTGCGTTGGTTAGCAAGTTTGTTGAAGAGTTATGTAGATAGCAAGTTCTAGATTTTTACCTTCTCTGCATAACCATCTAAAGCTATCAATGCGTTGCATAGCTGCTCAATACAGCACTTGCCTGTTGTACGACCACATCAGCTTGCCTAGACTAGAGTGCGTCGTGCAAAGGTTGCAAACTCAGTAACTCTGATGCGGTGGACCTAGTCCCTTCTTAATCCAAGCTCCGCCCCCCAGCTCTGACCGTGGACCTGCTGACTGGCCACAGGGACCGCTTCCGGCAGCAGTTCCCGCTGCTGCACGCATTCTACGCCAACACTGCCAACCTTCAGTACTTTAAACTTCTCAACATCACAATCCCACAGCTTCCAAAGGTGCGTGAGGCTGCAGACATCGGCCACAGTTATCTAGCATTTCAGCAGCGCTGGTGTTTGGCATTATTGCTTATGTGAGCTCCAACTAAACTCCAGATGTAGTATTTACAGAGAGCTCTCTGCTCTTGTTAGCGCTCTCACTGTTACACTCTGAACTGTCACTGTTGAAATAATGCCTGTGTGCTCTCTTCAGAGGTTTGTCAAACTTTTTGTATATGGGATAATGTGAAGTGGTTTGACCTGCTTGACACATCAATTACAATAGTCTCTTGTCCGTCTTTACTCGAGCAGAATAAGCTTGGTTGCTTCATCTGAAGTAAACATTCACCGTTTCTTTGTTTGTTAGGGGTATGTATTTTCACCGCCAAAAATCTAACATTGCTTGCATGCATATGTATCCAATTTCCAAAAATATGTAATCCATTTTTCTACAGCAATTTGATGCGTTAAGTAATGTGTGTGAGTGCATGAGAGGATTGTGAGGAGCGCCTTGTCGTCGGCCACCTTCTCACTCTGAGGATTGGGGATGGTGCCCTCCGTCTATATCTATGAGTTAAAGAAGCCACCCACTTCCCCAGGATCCACCCAACTTCCTGGTGGAGGCGGAGCTGCAGAGCCACGTGACGCCTGTGGTGGTTATGCAGCCAGAAGCCGACGACGCAGCCGATACAATATCCGACGCTGCCTCTTGCACACTCATGGACATGGCCCTAGTGGACACCTCAAGCGAGCCGCCTCCGCCCCCTATACCGCCCCACCCGCACCCTGATGTGGTGGATGGGCACAATGGGTCAGTGCTTGAGGGGAAACCTGCCCCACCCGTACCCCGACGTGGTGGACGAGCACAAGGGTCAGTGGTAGTGTGGGGACCTGCCCCAGCCGCACCCAGATGTAGTGGAGGGGTACGATGGGCCAGATAACTAACAGTTTTGTTATAAAGAGGGACACAATTCAGTCCCTTTATTCGGAACTGCTTTGGATCTGGGCTCGCATGTGGAGATAACTGAACTAGTGGAAACTGAAGTGAAGGCGCGAGTGAAGGAGGCGTTTAAAGTGTTGGGTGCACTGAAGAGTGTAATGAGCTGCTGGACGTTGGAAATGAACGCAAAGAGAGGGCTGTATGAGGGTGTTGTTGTCCCAACTGTGCTCTACGGAGCTTAGACTTGGGGGAGCGGTGAGAGCAGAGGAGAAAAGGTTGAATGTTCTCTAGATGAAATGTGTGAGGAGCAGGGCTGGAGTAACGCTGAGAGACCGGATCACCAACGACGTGGTTAGAACCAGAACAGGGACGGTGAAGAAGTTGGAGGACTGAGTGGATTCGCGTATTCTGAGGTGGTTCGGGCACATGGAGAGGATGGATGAAGGGAGATTGGTGGAAAGGGTGATGAATGCGGAGGCGAGTGGTCGCAGGCCTAGAGGTAGACCGAAGTTTGGATGGATGGATGGGTTGAAGTAGGCGTTAGGAAGGAGAGACATGAATGTGGAGGAAGCGAGAGAGCGTGCAATGAACAGGCGTGAGTGGAGAATGGTTGTGAATGGTTGATTTTGACGCTGCTCTGATGTGCTTTCCGGCTCTTGGCATCCCGTTATCGTGATGGTCATGGGGGGGGGGGGCCCGGTCATTATGATGCGGCGGGGTAAACCAGTGAAAACTGTCGGGCCCTGCTGCTGACAACGGATCCTCGGACTGCACTCGTGATCCAGAGTGTATATTGCGGGGGTACCGGCAAGTCCCTTTAACACAAAAGGGCTAAGTTGTGTGAGTGTGAGCGTAAGAGGGTGAGAGGTGAGCCTTGCCGTCGGCCACCCCCTTTTCTGGAGGATGCGGCCTAGTGGCTGTATCATTGGTTTTCACTGAGGGAAGCTGAAACTGATCTACTGCTTTCGAGCGCTTCAGTACACCCTCGATGACAAAGGCTAGTCCACACAGCATTCAACTCTCATCATATTACTCCTCTGAGCGTCCCACCTCCTTGTACTAACAAGAGCTCGTCCCTCAGATCCCTCGCCGAGGGTCTGGCCCAGCGTGAATCCTTACTCGAAGCGATGTCCCAGGAGGTGGAGCGGCAGCGGTCCCAGCTGCAGTTGGAGCGCTCTCAACACCAGTACCAACAGCAGCGCCTTGCATCCACTGTGCATGAGCTTCAGGCCAACGTAGCGCACCTGGTGAGGGACGCGCGTGCTGTACACTCCTCCGTCTCGCCCTTGGGCGCATTATTGACTACGTTAAGGTGTTGCGCTTTACACCATATCACATTTTTCTCCCCCTCTTAATTTTTTCTGTATTCCAGCTGTTGTCGTGCGTTAGGTTCGCCAACGACTGTAGACCTTACGTGCTTGTTTATTTTCTGCAAAGTTTTAACATTTTGCTCGCGTTTTCTATATGGACACGGGCAATTGCCAAGAATGTTCTGGAACTGTGACTTGCTCTACAAGTTTGTTATTTTGAGGTGATGCTGACGCGTTTGAATTTTTCAAATTGCTGTTCATGTTTCTTTTACCACAAAATAATGTTATTAGACACTCTGCTTTTACTAGTGGGTGGGAATAGATGTTGATCATTTTAAACTCATCCAATTTATCCTAAAGAACAGACTTTCAAGCCTTACTTTTGAGGCTTGGTTCCCCCTCTAGGCATCTGTTAGGTTCACGGGCCGCACGGAGTCACGACTCAACTGTACGGGTGAACACCCTTATTTCCCTTCAGACTCCCCTCTTCTTCACTCTTCACTATCTCACCTTTCTTCACCATCCTGATTTGCTTAACTTTTATTTACCTCATTTGCGTATTGTGTTTAGTTCAAATTTCCTTCAACTTGTCTCAGACTCCTTCTTAACAACTCTCATAATAGTCGTTGCACACACATACACACACGCACACACAGACACGCACACTCAAACATACACTTACCGGTTCTAACTATTCTTCTTTCGGGTGGCAAATAACGGCCAAGTTGTGCTCTTTCTTTCATGCACCCTTTTTCTACGACTATTCTTTCTTCTTTCCATTCTTGCTGTTCTCATGCAGGAAATTCCCTACACCTAGTGTAGATCTCATGCATGGGATCCCCGTTTTCTGTCTCTTCTTCATCTTCCCCCTCAGCAGGTGTTCAAGCGCTTAGCCCGGCACCTTAAGGACTACTGCGGATCCTTGGGGCTCTGAAGCAGGGTAGTTAGTGTGTTATTCCTCCTTACTGCCATCCGGGGAGTGCTGGGACCATATGGCCTCAGCACCTTAGGAGTTCCTGTACCTCCTGTGGCTCCCGTACATACCATAGGCGTTCGCCGCGTAAAGAACTTTGACTTTGTGCAGTAGTGAACAAGTCGCTTGAAGGGAGGAGTTTTTATTTAAGCTGGCGGTATATATGTGTGTCTCGGTCTAGATATTTTACCATTCGTTGGTGCATACTTTCAATTGAACAAATACCATCAAAATCCAAACAAGGTTACCTTCACTGATCACTTGGAAAATCTGAGATATTGCATGCTACATCTAGGAATTGAGCTTGTTGCACGGGAAAGGCGAGTGAACTTGCTGATTCATTTACTAACTTCAAATGCACTCATATTTAAACCTGGGTGGATACACTGACGTCGACATCTTAGAGGTGGGCACTGAAGGGTTCAAGATATAACAGCCAGTCTCCTAGCACCACCTCTTCGGTGGTTTTACTAAAGTTTAAGCAACTTAATGCAAATGCTCAACACTTCACCACTGGTGTAGCTTTGAAGTGGTTGAATTAAAATGAGCTAGTGAGTCAGTCCTTGTGTTAGTAACGCACTGTTATTAAGACACAAAGCTAAAAGAGACCTTGACTAAAACCTTCCAACACCTCTGAAACTACAAGTCGGCCTAACTTGCTCACATTGACCAAGTTTGCGTGACTTCTTAGCTTGGGCCACAATTAAACGTCACGTGGCCACCTTAATTTATCGAAGCACACTTATGTAATGCGGGCATTTCTCACAATTGGTTAGCAATAGCTTGGCGGGATTTAGTGAAGATTTTTTTTTTGTAAATCCCCTGATGCATAATGTAGCTTCCGCTAAAGTAAAACGTTGGCCATAAGTGCAGCACCAGCATGGATAATAAGTGACGGTCTACCTTTATCCTCTGCCAACATTATCAACCCCTCCCCTCTTGTCCACCAGGAGAGCTCCCTAATGGCGGAGCGTGCTGCCAAAGAAAGCATCCTTGTGCAGGTGGAGGCGGCAGCCGCGGGGGCTGAGGCCGTCACTAGACTCCAGCAGGAGGAGGCCGCCAGGAGGTGCGTGAGGGCCTAACATGGTGTAGACACCAGTTACTCCGAGCAGGCGGAGCGGTGCATCATTCAGCAATAGAATGATGCAGAAAGGTAAGGGCTTCCTCAGTGTAAACTCTGATGGTCAGTGTAACTATGCACTGAGCTATCAGAAGTCATTTTACGTTCTATTGTAGATTTATACGTTTTTGTTCGGTCGATGCGTCATTACTGCCACCTTTAAATATTCCCTCGGTAGAAGTTAACAGACTGATACCTCTCGAGGAGATGAAAATGAATGCTGCAACTCGAGAGGTATCAGTCTGTTATGTGTTGTTGGTAAGTTGTACGGGAGAGTGCTGATCAAAAGGATTAGAGACAGTACGGACTGCGCAATTGGAGAGGAACAGTATGGCTTTAGGAGTGGTAGAGGGTGTCCCGATCAGATATTTGCTGTGAGACAGGTATGTGAGAAGTACCTTGCCAAAGGAAAGGATGTGATCTGAGCCTTCATGGATATGGAGAAGGCATACGACAGAATTGACAGGGAAGCGCTGTGGAGGGTGTTGCGTTTGTATGGGGTGGGCGGACATCTGTTGAAAGCAGTGCAGAGTTTCTATGCTGACAGCCGAGCATGTGTCAGAGTGGGGAGCGAGGTGAGTGATTGGTTCACAGTGAAAGTGGGAGTGAGACAAGGCTGCGTGATGTCTCCCTGGCTGTTCAACCTCTATATGGATGGAGTGGTCAGGGAGGTGAACGCGAGTGTGCTGGGTCGTGGCTTGGAACTCTT
>SDVV010042883.1:0-10298 GCA_016164225.1 Gammarus roeselii
CCCTGTGCCGACACAAATGATTTCTTCCTGTATTCAAATGTAGTGCATGTAACTCGTTAGCAAAAAACGGATACCGAATAGTGCAAAGTAAATCTTAAAAGTCCACCCCCATCCCAATGTGGTAAAAGTAAATCTCAAGTTTGTAGTGCCTTTTTCCACGCGGTTTACTCCGGCATCTTCAAGGGCTAAACTTTGTTGATATCCGTTCCTAAGTTGGACAGCCGCTGCAAACTCCTGTTTTAAATCTTCTTTAAGTGAGCACTGGCATCCAAGCTCAGCAAGCGAAATAGCTCCGTCAGAAGTTTAGTCATATAAAGATGATGTTCAGGTAATATATCTAAGCATTCAGACACGATACGCAGCACAGAGTTTTAAGCTTCTAAATAGACCCACGAGTGCAGGCATCTACTCGATTTTTTTTCTTCCCGTGAATTTGATATACCTCTTCTTCGTGGGACAGAATGAACGGCTTATGTTGAAGATGATTATTTCGTAGTTCACAACTACTTGCAGGAAGATACTGCGTTATACGCTTACGGACACCACTGAGCGGAAGTTGTTATATTACCTCACAATGTGGTGGTGTTAATCAAATAAATATATGAGAGTAGTTGCCTCAAATCGGAGTAAAATGGCTCAACCATGTAATCTTGTTATTGTCTATCAAATTGAACAAGCATATTAATATGAATTTGGAATTATCGTGAAAATCTGGTGAACCGCACCACAAACGAAGTGATTGAACTTATTGAAAATACCTTCGACTTTCCTGATGAAAAACACGTGTATCATCACAATTATAGTAATCTACTCGAACCGATATCTCGAAAAATCACTCGTATGATGAGCGTCACATTCCCTGTGTATTGCAATATCACATATACCTTTTCGTTAAGTTTAAAATTAGACATTACAAATTATTCGATAGTTGTCTATCCGTAGCAGGATAGATTATAAGAATGAAAACCAATTCAATTGAATGACCAGTCGATCTATTTGTTTCTAAAACTGCAAGCCATTGTTTGGTTGTCTTTACTACAGATTCCTCCTTAGAACTTGTTTGAACCAGCTGTCAATGTGTTGAGGTTGCCATTTTTGTTTTAACAACTGTAGATCGATGTACCAAACGTGGCAGCAATTAAGACGTAATCATTTCAGGTATCAACGTATATTACCTCGGTCGAAACGTTTTCTTCGTATTTTTTTTTATACATTTTTCACCAGAGTCAACAGCGTTAAATTTGTTAGTAATTTGGTAGTTTATTGTGACAGTGAATATGGGAAGAAGAGAAACGCAAATATGGTGGAAATTGGAAAAAAATATAGTGGAAAGTCAGGTCAAGTTTTATCATGATAGGTTCGGTGCCAGTCGAAAAGTCGTGATGGCACACTAATAAAATGAAGTAATATTCCTCTGCTCGTCTGAAACAAATTAAATCTCAAACAAAATTCCGTCCAGCACAACGACGACTCAACTCATTCGACGTAGAATGGAAAGTGGATATTCAGACAGTAAAATGTTTCCCTTTAGTCAAATTTTTAATTCCATTTGAATGATAATTATGTGTTCCTCGTCGAGAATATAACACTTCTGCATTCTGTTTCCCAAATGAGTGACGAATATTACAAAATAATCCTTCTGTAACGACTTCTTCAGGCCGATGATGCATCTTCTAATTCTTAAATATGTAACAAAGACCTAATACAACTCACATGCTGTACGAGTTGCACGAGGCTCATACACACAGGAAAAATCCCATTTTCATCGCTGGCGCAGGGGTCTGCGGGGAAGCATCCGATGGCGCGGTAAGGCTTCGAATATTGGAAATACCTAGTCCTGTTTTGGACGGTCAAATCGGTTATCCGTTTGCTAACTTTCGGCTGACGATGAACCTTGCTCCATCCACGGGTGACTGAGCAGTAAGTATACTGTAACCTTGTTCTACTGATGACTGGATTGTCAACATAATATCTAATAAAAAACATTCATTAATTCATTTGGAAAGTCGAAGCGTTTGCCTCTATTTTAGTGTGGACCTTCAGGAAATATTGATCAGCCAATAACTTAATTTCATGCTTAATAATCGTGATAAGTGAATTTGTAAGTAAAGATGATTCAATTGTTTCATATGTGGAAGTACCTACGCCTAAATTTATAATTACTGAATTGAAATGGAGCTGAACGAAATTATATTGATTGAGAGGAAAAATTCAATTCGAAAATTCGAAGAAAACAAAATTTGAATGACCAGAGAATATCATGTCCAGTTTAGTGGCTCTTTCGATCGTCCGAATCCAGTATGAGAAGTGTCTATAACTAATATCTTCTAACTCCAACATATCGGGTATGCAGAGACCGTGGTGAATTATAGCGCTTGTAGAAATTTGGTGCTACTTTTCAGTTTTTAACAGAAAATGGTCCTGCACTTCATTCATTTTGAGCTTCAAAAGTTACACAATATTAAATGTTAATATACTTTAGGATTTTCTCAGCCTTATGGTTTTAACTATTCAGTTCAAGATGCTTGTACGGAGATGAGAAACGTTTCATTACTTAATATTTTTATATTGTTCATCACCGTTGAGGAAGACTCCATGTATGCACTAGTTGTTGGCGGATGCTTAGGTGATACGAGACCACCTAATTAGGAGCTCGGTTAAATAAGAGTATATCTAAACCTGTCATGAGGCTGACGTGATTTCAAAACAACGTTTTAGAGAGAAAAAACAGCAACTGTTGTTGGGAGACGTTCACAGTGAGAGAAATGGGTTTTCAATAATTGGGGTTTAAAAATTTGCAGACTGACCATTAAACATTGCTATCGCAGGGAATATACTATTACTATACCTGATCTTAGAGCGAGGAACACGTTTTGTCGGTTACTTCTTAAGATTATAAGTGAATTGTATTATTTTAACACGCGTGTAAACAGTTAGGATGAATTGATCATTATATACATTGAAGAGCGCCCTGGAATTAACATATTTTCATTCAATGTAAGGACTGCCACCCACCCGTTCAATCATTTTGTATATAATTAGACCGGTTCTCTAAAAATAAAGATACATACCAGACAATTCGTTGCAAGATCATCGTCTCATATAAAGGCAATGCATCTAAAGGACATTGTTTAATATAATAATTCCTAAATAAACAATGTAAATACTTTTTATAATCGTATGTGTTTGTCGGTACCTAACGACATTTATCTCTGTTTCTACAGGGAGGAGTGATGGAACTTTATCAACGCGTTTTGTGCCTAGCAATAATTATAACTGAGGCTTGAAGATCAATTGCCAAATGTATTTGATTCAACGTATGCTTGAACCAGGGTATTTCAAATTAGCATGCGGTATGATGATTCACGCTGGTTCAATGATTATTGTGGTAATTCACCTTCTCCATAGAATGCATACTTTATTAGTTCTCTACAGATATATGCACCTCGATGAGCGAGCTACCTTGTGTGTAAACATCGTTTTTTTTTTGTAAAGTTTATCACAGTCATCTGCCATCAACTGTTGCGTGAACGACCAACCTGAGAGCCATGCTATCTCTCCAGTTGAATTTCACTATAAATGCAACGCAACTACATTAACATCAACAGTTGAAAATCAGAAAATAAGTCATCCATTGGATCAACGATGAATTCAGTTGATCATCAGGCTCCTGTTATTCGTATAAATTGGTTGCTATATATTAGGATTTTGTTGATTTGTAAGTGATTCTTCTCTTTATTGTTCTTGAACAATCACTGTGTTCAGATGTCGTAAAGTTCCATTTCTGAAATGAATAAGCTCATGTATTTCAAGCAAAATTTCACAAAAAAAGCTGACGAATGATTGGTCTGGAAAGAAGAAATTCTCGAACGTGAGCGTCCTCTCACAATACGACACATAGTTTTTATTCAGATTTTTAATTAATCTTCAATGGACAGTGGGTCGTACCTGAAGTTCATATAATCGTACGTCAATTGATACAATCAACTCCATGTGAGATCACCTGCCGATGTTGTTCAATTGTTGCCAATAACATCTTAATTGTATTTCAGATCTGAGAATTGCCCATTTATGAGATTCTTATAGGCGGCATTCTCATTCCTCCGGCTTCGACAGTACCATCGTATTTTGATGAATATGTACTATCGGTTACAAATATAGTGTCCGTATTTTTCATTTCGCGTTTTGTTTACCACATCCCTGCACCGACATTGTATGTTTTATAGTATATATCTACACTTTTTCGTATACGCCAGACGTTTGGCTGTAAACACACTCATACAAACTTACCTAACTACATACACTTTCATTTAAATTAAGTTCAAACAAAACGGGAAATTAAAAAGAAAGGTCACTATCTTTGTAACCGATAGTAAATGCTGTCAGATATGAGGACTATACGTCACTCCTATTTCCAACCTGTTTCTAGAGTTTCTCGGTCGATTCGCCGTTGCAACGTCCGTTGCTGCTGTTTGCATTGGGGACAACCAGCGCTTCACTATTTTTGGTTCATTCCTTTGTTAGCGCTTGGCAATAATGAATGTTTTTGCTGCTTTTTTGTATTTCTCTATGGCCAGGGGCGCTCATTTTTTTTTGTCAATGCATGTTAACATTACGTGGCGTTCCCGTCATACAATTAATGTGTACGCTAAAAAAGTAACCTGGTCCTGACGATTTACATGGACTTGATTTGATTTCATAAACAATATCTTTTTATGTCAGTTACCCCTGATGTACCGAGGAAATGAAACTATCTAACAAAATTCAAACCAATGACTATTCTCACAGACTTATATTTCCAAGGAGTAACTGAAATCATGTCACTAAACACCGTGGAATGGTGTTATTGTCGTATGTATAAGATAAAAACGTTTAACATTCAGAATTTAATACTGATCACGAGAATCGATAGATTTGTTTGCCGAAATCAACATTTACAGAACTATATGAATATCGAAGTTGTACATTTTCAGAATCTAATCATGAACGATTCATACAAGATTTGTGTTTTTCAAGACTCCGAAAATCAAACTTATTTATTCGTTGAAATAAGTAATATAATGTTAAATTCACCAAAATTTTGATTTTTTTTAAGAAGTTCCTGTAACCCTTCGATTAAATAGCTTGTCAAAATATGTGTGATTGCAGAATAAGCAGGAAAATTTGCATTATACAAATATAATTCGCTGAAATTTAACCGAAATTTTAAGGAAAAATTATGAAATAAAATTCGCAAATAATATTTCGTGCTACCAGGGTCGCCAGAGAGAGTAACTATCCTGTGAAACCCCCCGATTCATTGAAACATACAATGGTTTTAATTATTTTCATTATGTCAATTGGCTGAGTTGTATGGTATGACAAAGGTGGAACTGATTTTTTTTCCCCACGGAGGAACACATCTGTGGAAATGTAGTGACAGTACGTGTTGTCTTGGTGTATTAGTCAAGCTCGAGTCTTTTGAGATCTGAGCTTGCGACGGATGATGCGATCAATCTTTATTCTATTATGTCCAGACTTCACTCATCCTAACATGTTTTTCATCGAACAGTACATAGAATTTTATACTTCATTTACATTCCATCGTATCCAATACCGACAAGTGTAGTTACTCGCTATTAACCTCAAACGAACCAAAGGGGACATTATATTCTTTTGGTCAGAACCCAACATTATTTAAAATGATGCTTCAATGACATCAAAAATTTTAGCGAAATGACACCTAATGTTTCTGCGTCTGTTGACAATGTGGTCTACAGATTTTTAAATTTGGACGAAATTTCATATGAACATGTTTATCCGACTTCGTAGAACATTCGATTGCATGTACTGAATATCCTTATGATTAATTTCAATTATCGTATATTTCATCCGACTATATCAGTCAATAAGTTAATGACTATTAGTCTAACGCTCCATCAAATCAAAGAAATGATTAGGAAAAGTTATTGATAAAATCCATAGGTTTGTGCAACATTCCATGAACCTGTTATGACAACGATACATCTACGAGTGCGGGTCCTGGAAATGCGGTTCAACCGATAACCGTTTCTCAGAGTTGGTCTCTTTCTTGCAACTATGGATTTGGTTTCAGCTATGAAAATTTTTAATGTAATTATCGACATTTCACTTCGGTCGCAGACAACGCAATTGTCGGCCTAGAATTAAAATTGCATCCGTACAAGTGTATGGTTTCCACACTATTCATTTTTTTTTTGGCAGTAACAAAAAAGGCGTAAATGAAACCTATATAAACGAAATAATAAATCAATGTTGAAGTTCTCTGTCCTCTGTGTCCCTCGGTAGTCAAACTTTTTGAAAATGATCGCTATGACAATCATCTTGTGAACCATCGTCCACTTCATATGCCAGATTTCTTTATTGATCGATGTGTGTCCATGCACTCGTTCCCTCGTTGGATATTGTCGTAATAAATAAATGAATGAATACATAAACCTCGTTGCAGGGATGTTGGAATCTTGAGGCGGAAAATACACATTTATTGATGGTAGATTGTCGTACATTGTCGTATCTTGCGTATGAATTTTTCAATAGTAATTTGTTGCAGGCAATTTGATTTGAGCTTGTGAACAACATGGAATTTCAGCCAATTGACATATCGTCTTGTAAACCCTAAAATTTGTGTGTTTATCTACTCTTTTCAACTTGTACTGCAGGGATTGCATGAGGTTATCAAATTGAGTCAACAATAACTTTAAAATCAATGTTAAAGTGACTTTGTTTCAATGTATAAATCGACCAACATAAATATATTGGATCCAATTCAAATCGAAATTCGAAATTATAATTCCTCATCAGGGTGTATTCGATATGATATCAATTTCAAAACGCTCACGGCTGTTCATTTTGGACGTTGATTTTGAGGTAAACCTTTCGTTAGCTACTACTGATGACAAAAGTCCGGACTTCTATAGATTTTTGTAACGTCATGACAACCTCTCCAAGACCAAGATCATTTTTGAATAATCAATTGCCTACGTAATACTTGTTTCTGTCTATCTATCTACTTATTTTATATATTGATGATTAGAACCAAAATAATTCACATAAATTACAACACTGACAAAATGTGCCAATGTATAACTATCTAGCAAATATTAAACATTGATCGGACGCCAATCATTGTCCATCCAGGCTCAACAGTAGATAAAATCTGCAAATGTAAGTTACAGTGACTCAAACTCGTTCTCTCAAAGTCCAAATGGGCAGCCTTTCGGAAGGAAGCTATTTTCAATATGGCAACGATACAAACACAAACTTTCATAAATACTTTTTTCGAAGTGTGGTCATCAATTTCGAAATGAAATGTTCGTAGTATTTTATGTTCAAAAATCCGTCACTTAAGAAAACCCATCAACTTGCCTTACAGAGGCCCAAGATCACAAGGGGATCGTGATGAGGGCGGTATTATATTCTCCTAATGTGATCGGTCCTTAGGTTCATTATTTTAGCACTAAAAACGTATACGACCGAATACTTTCGTCTGTAACTTTTTCGGCGGAAATCTTGGAGCCGGTTCTAAGTAGGGGTTCGGTCTTTACGTCCAAACTTTTGTTCAGCGTAAATGTGTTTTGTCTTTATAACTGCGATGCTAAAGCAAGTAGGGCTACAGTTTTCAGGATCGATTTTTTCCGTAACGACAGCCGATGAGACTGAAAGTTGACGGGACCGAATCGTTCTACGGTAACTAACAAGACGTCGTAAAGATAAACCGAATGCGCAGCTCTGAAGGGAAGGAGATGTTCTAAATCGTATTGATCTCCCAAAATAATCATGTATCGTGCTCATTTATTTTGCTCCACCCGTTGATAGTACCGAAGTTTTTATCCGCGACTCGCTGACATTATTTGAGGGTTTAATTACTCGGATGAAACAGCCTTTGCAGTTAAACGCATTTTGGTGGAGCAAAAAAAAAATGGGCGTGCAGACCAGTCTCTTCAGGGGACGCCCTGTTAACAACGATGTTTTTTAGACAGCTCTATGGCTGCAGCTGCACCGACTCAAGAAAAAATGAATCTGATAAGGGGATCAGAAGCAAGGAGCAACTCTTCTGAAATGGCACCGACGGCGTCGTGAAGGCTCCCAGCTGTTACCAACATCAGCCGTTGCCATCACCAGAAGTTGCTATCACCAGATTAAAGCTGCACGTCTCCAGATGGTGGAATAGGATGTGATGCCTTAGAATATGAAATAATTTTCCAAAGAGTATTTGGAGAAGTTAGCTAAAATGGAAGCAAAGAATGTAATTTACCACAGTTTTGCACCACTGATTCGTTAGTCAAGAGGAATGGAGGGAAAGAAGTTCATTTCTATAAATTCATTCATGAGAACAGTAGGCCGAAAAATTTGTTGAACATGAATGTTCATTGCTCACAAACTAAATGACGTTAAAAGCTGAAGTAAAAACCTAATGACAGGATACGTCTTAGAATTTCATTTTTTTATATTGATTCCTACATTTCGGTCATTTTAAACATTTAAAACTAGCAACGGGCTGCCACTGCTGAATAGCAATAATCATATATTTCTCCAATCCATCGAGAAAAAGTATTCGCCAAAGAATACAACATGGTATGTACATAAGGACTATCAGCAATTTGATCAACAAATGCAGAGCAGATGGCAGCCTGCTTAACAAAAACAAGTGTCATCCAGGACGCTCAAATCGTGCAAGATCTGAAAAAAAGTAGTAATTTCTAACGAAATCATTGATGAAAACTGATCACAAGGTGATAGGAAGCTGGCTGTAGAGTTACTGTAGGTAAGGCACATTCTTAGATTGAATTTGGAACAAAATCTAACATACTGCAAACAACATAGCAGCTATAAAACAATGCCAATAAATGGTGACTTAAGTTCCAATAAATTGTTTGGAACATACAGTACTCCCAGGAAAATGCTGATACGGTAAACGTACGCAATATGAACAAAGAAGCATGAAGTAAAATGATAGATAATGTCATATATGTCGATACTTATCGTCATGTCATTGCAGACATCGTGGTTCTAACATGATGTCTGTAATGGCTTGGGTGAGATACCAATACGGAAATGACATCATTTCACATCGGTCTGACTTCCCATGGCCAACTTGGTCCCCTAACTTCCCCACCCTAAAATATTTTTCAAAGTGAGTCATCAAAACAAATCTTTAAACAGTCATTGCTCCTAAGCAAGTTGCCCGAGATGTGATCTCTTCTATTATCCCAGATATTGTTGTTGCAGTAATCTAAAGTTGTCACCAAATAAAACTTCGAGCTGTAGAATTGGAGATATTATGAGTTTGAATAAAATTATAATTCATTTGAATATATTACACAAAAATGCTGTGCAATGTTATGTAAAGCACCAATGAAAACTGTATCATTATCTCCTTGATTCAGTCTCATGTACGTGATATGTTGTCTGATAGTTTTAGATCTTCGACCGTTTGTTGATATGCGGGTTCAAAATATTTAGAAAACAATAAATTAAACAAATCCTTTCAACTCTATCCCTTTACTCGTATCCATAACCACTAGAATTAGAAGCTTTTTGCTAGCTCAAACCCAACCACTCACCATAGGTCAGCAACAAGCTTAGAGGTCGATCTCTGCAACAAAACACGACAGACCACTCACCACAGGTCAGCAACAATCTTAGAGGTCAATCTCTGCAACAAAACACGACAGACCACTCACCAAAGGTCAGTAACAAGCTTAGAGGTCGATCTCTGCAACAAAACACGACAGACCACTCACCATAGGTCAGTAACAAGCTTAGAGGTCGATCTCTGCAACAAAACACGACAGACCACTCACCATAGGTCAGTAACAAGCTTAGAGGTCGATCTCTGCAACAAAACACGACAGACCACTCACCATAGGTCAGTAACAAGCTTAGAGGTCGATCTCTGCAACAAAACACGACAGACCACTCACCATAGGTCAGTAACAAGCTTAGAGGTCGATCTCTGCAACAAAACACGACAGACCACTCACCATAGGTCAGTAACAAGCTTAGAGGTCGATCTCTGCAACAAAACACGACAGACCACTCACCATAGGTCAGTAACAAGCTTAGAGGTCGATCTCTGCAACAAAACACGACAGACCACTCACCATAGGTCAGTAACAAGCTTAGAGGTCGATCTCTGCAACAAAACACGACAGACCACTCACCATAGGTCAGAAACAAGCTTAGAGGTCGATCTCTGCAACAAAACACGACAGACCACTCACCATAGGTCAGTAACAAGCTTAGAGGTCGATCTCTGCAACAAAACACGACAGACCACT
>SDVV010042884.1:0-10298 GCA_016164225.1 Gammarus roeselii
ATACAACAGTCCGGGCTTTGTTTTGAGCTCTCTCTGAGGATACAACAGTCCGGGCTTGGTTTGGAGCTCTCTCTGAGGATACAACAGTCCGGGCTTTGTTTTGAGCTCTCTCTGAGGATACAACAGTCCGGGCTTTGTTTTGATCTCTCTCTGAGGATACAACAGTCCGGGCTTTGTTTGGAGCTCTCTCTGAGGATACAACAGTCCGGGCTTTGTTTGGAGCTCTCTCTGAGGATACACTAGCTTCGTGTGTCATTGAATGAAGTGCGCTAATGTGATTGGGGCTTGTTGAAAGTTGATTTATTTATATTAATTACCCTGAGCTCCGATCACTTCGTAAATTAATAAGCTGTAAGAAATTAGTTAACTGATCTGAGTCTATGACAATGAACTAGGTTCGTTCGAATAATTGTTCAGTAAACGTGCTAAAAGGTACATAATACACTTGGTTATGGTATTATCAAAATATTGTCGTTTGGCAACAGGTGTGTAACAATATTAACAACATTTGATTAATAGTTCACTAATTACAATCAAAATTAATTCCTCTAAAATGATCCTTGTGAATTAACTATCAACTGAATAGGTTATGGTAATAAATTCTGTCGCAAAGGCTTAAAATGCATTATGAAATATTCGCGAATTAATTGTAGGTCAGACCATAATTGAGTAGCATTGTTGAGATGTTAATTGAGAGCACAACTGAGACCATCTACCCTGCAGGAGACCGCAACTGAGACCCTCTACCCTGTGAGAGACCGCAACTGAGACCCTCTACCCTGCGGGGGACTACAACTGAGACCCTCTACCCTGCGGGGGGCTACAACCGCTTTTGAACTAATTCCGTTCTAATCCCGTTTTCAATTTATCGATATAATCGACACATCCCGCACATAATCCCGTACAAGAAACCACGAAAATAGAACTCAAGCAGCAGGTAAATTTTCTCACCGGTAATCTCTTTACCAGCCCAAGACAGTTCAGGCTAAGTTAACATGTGGCATATGCCACCAATCGTCCGCCGCAGAACTAATGGCTTGCGATAGTTATTCTAGCCCTGCCAGAAACTATGTCAACAGGCAGAAGAAATCAAACAACAGGCAGAGGAAATCAAGCAACTGAAGGCACTACTCAGTCAGGCCGCCAACGACTCGTCCAAAGCAAAGATAGTCAACACAGACACCCGGCTACTAGCTGTTGAATCAACATTGGAAATCGTGTTGAAACAATTCTACGAATTCAAAGATCTGATGAACTGGGAACTAGCAGCAGTAAAAAAACTACTGAAGCCACCCTAAATCATATGAAAAAACTTCAAGTGCACCTAGACTCCGAATTGGCCAAGAAGCTTTCCACTCGTGTTGTGGCATCAGCATTTGCATGTTGCTGCCACATTCGCCAGTCAGATCCTGGCTCGGCGATGAGTTGGAGTAGAGAGTTGTCTACACGATGAGGGTATCCATTCATTAGAGAGTTATCAGTAACACAGCTGAGGTATTTGTGCAATCGGTTTTTGAACCTCAAGATGTTTGCTGTGACTGGAAATTGCGCCACACGTTTTATTTCACGTATTTCCAATGGCATTCGATTGATAGTCGAGGTGCAGGCACGTGAAACTGTCAAATGCTGCGGTTTGCATCTTTTCACCGCCCGTCCGTTCTGGCACTTTAAAATAGCACATTCTACCAATACTTGCCTGATTTCTCATTGTCACTTTCGTTACAATTTTTTCGTTTACATTGACCGTGCAGCCCTCCAGAATTTTCCAAACGTTTATGACCATGAATCTTTCAAATCGTCTTTGGATTTGAAAGATTCATGGTCGTAATAATTTATTTCTATTGCCTCTGGAATTTTTGAGGTGAAGCTTCTTTGAACTGCTTCAAGTCTATCCGTTTCTATGGGATCCAGAGGGGAGAGCAATAGTCCATAACTGGTTGAATCAGTCGTTCACAAAAATTCAGTATTGTCCTTTTATCTCTTGATAACAAGACTCTCATGGCCCAGGCACACAGTCTTGTGTCACTAGCCTCAGTTTTTACAATTTGTTCATTGAATAAAACATTATTCTGCATTATTACGCCTAAGCGGCGAAAACTTTAATTTTCTTCAATGGCAACATTATCGCTGGAGTTAAATAAAAAACAATGTTTTTGGGTCAGAATTTCATCCATATTTTAGTAATTCAAATTTGGATTCCTTGAATTGCATGTTGTTTTTGCCAGCCCACTTCAAGATTTCTTTCAGATCCGCTTCATCATTTTCTACATCTCTTGCATCCTTCACTCTGCCGAGTACTCTGGTATCATCTTCAAAGCAGGAGACAGATAAATGTGGACAGTTTTTGCTCAGGTCATTTGCCATTACTAAGGAGATCAGAGGGCAAACACAATGCCTTGTGGCACCCCACTAAGGACTTCCACTGGTGCAGAGGTTCCCCATTTACTACCACACTTTGAGTTCAGCCTCTGAGAAAAGTTTTGATCCTTTCATGAACATTTTCTTGGATACCAGCGTCATGCAATTTAGATAATAGTATCTACATTGTCAAAGGCCTTGACAAAATCGAGATAAATCATATACACGTTCGATCCACCACATAAAGCATTGACTAATTCATCATAGTGCTCCAGTAGTTGTGTCAATGTGCTCCTTTTACTTCTGAAACCATGTTATTAGGAGTTGAATCATTTACTGTTTTCAATAAAAATTGCTAGCCGTCCTTTCGTCGTTTTTCAAATATTTTAACTACACGTGATGTCAAAGAAATTGGTCTGTAGTTTGATGGACTTGTGAGGCAACCCCTTTTCGCTAGAGGGAAGATTACAGCATGTTTCATTGTTTGTGGGATGTCAGAGGTGCCCAAGGATTTCTGCCACAACATTTGAAGTGATCTTGACAGTACCTACATGCATTGTTTCAATAGAATGGCTGGGATATCGTCTGGCCCGGATGCGCTATTGCTGCCTATATCATCTATAGTTTGTGTTATTACAGAGATATCAATGTTAAGTGCCGTCAATGATATTCCCGAGGTGATATCAGGTTATTGCCGTATAACCTCTGGGATACTGGATACTAATTTGGAAACAAACCTTAATATTTAGACACATGAAAACTAAAGAATTGAATGTGCAACACAAATGAGTTAGGTGTATAATCACATAGCCAAGGACATGTAATCTGTTATCAAGAAAAGGGTAACAATGCACATGACCTCACTTTGTAACAAGATATTTGACATGGGGTAACAAGGACATAAAATACCCAGACTAAGTCAATGTTCTACTGGGTTCGATTTGTTTGTTTGCATCCTGGATATCATGTAATGTTTCGATTCATAAGCTAACACCGAAAGATAAAAAAAAACATGAATGGGCGTTCCTTGATTTATTCAACTGACCTATGAAGGTACAGCTCTTCTGGTCTTCTGGTCTCCAATGGCAGGAATGAATATACGGGCTTCAGGTTAAGAGGACTTATGTGCATAACATTACATTTGTCTACATAAAATTTCATTTGCCACTTTTCTGACCAGTCAACAATTTTGTTCAAGTCTAGTTGGATCTGCTGGCACTTTAGTAAGGTTTGCACATTTTCTCCTCTCTTAGTATCTTCTGCAAACTTGTTAATGTTTGAGAGTAAGTTGCTATCGAGATCGTTCATAAATATAGTAAAGAGAACTGGACATAGCACGGATCCTTGAGGCACGCCGCTTGTAACATTACCCCAGGAAGAGGAAGCTCCGTTAAGTACAACTCGCTGCCGTCTGTCACTAAGCCAGCATTTTATCCAGTTGTTAAGCTCGCCTCGGATACCGATGCTGTACAATTTTCTATCTAGGCGCTTGTGGGGGACTTTATCAAAGGCTTTTTGAAAGTCAAGGTATATGGTTTCGATTGGAGATTTTGTGTCGTGGATTTCGATTATATTCTTGAAAAAAGTAGCAGGTTCGTAGGACAGGAACAGCTGTGTCTAAAACCATGCTGAGAGTCACCAATTAATTTGTTTGATTATAAGAATTCTGTAACTTTATCCGTTATCAGACTTTCCGTCAATTTGCCAATGACTGAGGTAAGACTAATTGGACGGTAACTTTCGGGACACTTTTTGTCCTCATATTTAAAAATTGGGGTAACACTGGCTTCTTTCCATTTAGAGGGGCAGGTGCCATTTGTGAGAGATTGGGTGGAAATGTTTGATAAATGTTCGTTAATTTAATTTTTAGTCTCTTTCAGAATTCTGGGATGAACTTAGTTTGGACCTGGGGGATTTTGTGACTTTAAATTTAATAACTTCAGCGGGGGAAAAGTTCACTGTGCTGTGGGGTTCAATTCGTCTTTCCGCTATGATATTTTCAGAATTAGGAATATCCTGATTCTCTAACGTAAATGCAGAACAAAAGTATTCATTAAGTAGGGCACTCATTTTGGTGCCGTCCGTTTCTAGCTCACCAACATTGTTCTTGAGAGGATCAAACATAACTAAACATAACTAAAACATTGTTTCGGATTAGTTTTGGCATTAGCGGCAATTTTATTTTCATAATCTTTCTTCTTATGTTTCTGGGCCCTCTTTAGATCTCTTCTGCTGGTGTTGTATTCATTTTTTGCTACGTCGTCATGTGGATGTTTCTGTTTTATCGAGTGCATTGCTTTCTTTCGTGACAAAAGGCGCTGCAGTTCTCCTTTCCAGTACTTAGGCTGATTGACTGCTATTCGGCTGTTTTTGCGCAGGATATGCATATTTTCAGTATTTTTAAGTGCATTCAAGAAATTGTTAAGCAATTGGTTGACATCTTGTCGGAGGGTTATATTTGCTGACGAAATTGACTCTCTTAGGCCTTCAAAGTTAGCTAATCTAAAGTTAGGGATTTTTTCACAGTTTGTTAACATTTTCAACTCAAGCTTGTGGTTGTGGTCGCTAGTTCCGAGTGGCTCTCCCACTTCGACGTTCGTGACATGAGAGTCGATCGCACTAAATAGGAGATCAAGAGTATTGCCACCTCTTGTAGGTATCTTCACCATTTGGGTCATGAACTTATCGTCTGCAAAATCAATCAGACGTTTGCCGGTGGCAGTGCATTCGTTTGTTTCCGAATCAATGTCAGGGATATGAAGTCTCTGAGCACAATACTGTGCTGTGTTGTGACGACATCGACGATCGATATCATCTGCAACCTTGCTTTTTGGGGGACGATAGACGAGAGTGATGGCCATATTATATGTTTACCGACTACTTTGATTGATACTATGTAGTGTCTGCTGTTTCGAATAGTGACTTCTAGTTTTTGTAGGGTGTTTTTCACAAGAAACAGCACTCCGCCGCCCTCTCGGCCTTGTCTATCTTCGTGAAATAGTGAGTAACCGGGGAGAGTAAATTCGCCTAAATAATGTCTGGTGCTCAATTTCATCCACGATTCCGCGATTTCTATTATGTCGATACTTTCATTCATTGCAAGGATACCTAATTCGATCATGCCGTGGAGATTTCTGGCGTTCGCATAGTAACATTTGATAGTACCGTTGGTCACATTAACATGATTTCCTTGACTTATACTGATTCTACTTTGAGGCCTTGTGTCGAAGCCCTGCCTTCGTTTACGTTTACGCGGGTTGTTCTAGCGGAGCAGCGACTACAACCTCTAACTCGGACTGGATTGATGACAGGAACTTTTTTGAGAGGACCTGCGGTGATGGATATCGAGGGCGTTTTGACTTATTTTCTGTGGCAAGACCAGCTCGATATTTTTAAGGAAGTTTTCGAGGGTATTGAGTCCGTTTGTGCTTATGCGAGCCTTGTTGGTGATTATGTTGAGAATATAGTACTTTGAATCGATCATCGTATCAAAATGATTAGAGAATAAGATTTTCTGAGCTTCGCAGAATGTTGCTAGGTGATTGTTAAGTAAAATCATCTTGCTTAACTTCCATTTACTTGGGTTTGAATGGGGCAGGATGCCAGTGACATTGATGTTCGCGTTTGAGCATTTGCCATTGGCTAGCATGGTTTCATACCTTTTCCATGTCGATTCCGCCTGCGACACGTCTTTAGCTCCGACTTGTAGTATATTTCGTTTGGAAAACAGTATCTTTTCCTTTTTGATTATGCCTTCGACCTCGTCGATCTTCCAGTCTGCTTTGCCGAGTATTTTCAGTTAAATTCTCCCTTTTCTCTGTTTTGATTTGTAAGTGGTGACATTGTAGTCACCAATCACAATAATTTCCTATGTGTTCTGAGAGCCCATTTCATCGAGCAATACAATAAATCGGTTACGTGTGTTGGGTCGGAGGTGGCGAGGTTGAGGCTCAACGTGTGCTGCACAGTCGCAGCGTGCCTGCCTCCTGCTTACAATAGTTGTGTAAAGTGCATCGCTATCTTTGACTGAGTTTTCTATCGATTTGAGGGTGTCATTTGTCTCTGTGTAGCTGCCATCTGTACGTCAGATGGCAGCTACTGTGCTACCAGCTGTTTAAAGCAAAATCACTCCATGTCTCCAAGTAAGTAAGCAAGGAAGTGTCCCTCCCGCAAGATTGGTGGATTCAATTGTTTTCATCGACGGTCTCCATCTACTTTCAATTCTGATTTAATTATGATCTTCAATGATTTCCAAATACGATCTGTTACAAATAGGATATCATATGTTATGATTGGCCTCCGCTGGCACACATTTTATAAAACTTGGCTAACCGAACATTAACATCAAGAGGTGCGTAGTGTGTGTCCTAGAAACAGTGTAGGCCTTAGGCCTGTTAACCCCTAGCTTAAGTTACACGAAGAAATCCCTTGCCTTGCATATTTTTAATTACCCTCCGATGTTTGTTTAATAGAAACAGGTGGTCCCTTCGCGTATCGTATAACGTAGGAGACATTGACGAGTTGAGGGTCATTTGCGCACCTTGTAAAACTCCGTGTGTTGACAATTGTACAGACTAGATCCAATAACACTGTTTAGCGCAGGGTTATTTTTTATTGTTTAGAGATGGGAGGAGCCAACAAAATCCGTTAACGGATTTTATTGTATATTTACCAATGAGGTTGGGGTATTAGGACGCTCCGCCTCTTTAGATGACCCAAAAAGGTTTATGGTCCCCTTATTGGAGGACCACTTAATACTCATGAACATGGTCTTCCCACATATTATTCAGAACGGCAGACCCGAACGATAGAAGGGCGGACAGACACTTGCCATCAGCTACAGCCATTGGGCAGAGCTGGGACACTCTCCAGAAGCTGAAGCCTTCGGGTGTAGGCTCCTACTTTACCCTACACCCGTATTACACTTAATACATTTCTTTTTGCTGTTCATTTACACTTTTGTTTCTTTTTGTCCGTCATGACAATCAATATTATATCAGTGCTCTATTGAGTTTACCTGTTGACTTGTTACTTTTCTTTATACAAAAAGACTATTTTAAAACCAATGTTTGATCATTCCTACCTTGATTTACCCGATTATCACAACCTGAAAAGCTTTAACATAACATTGGTGGATCAGCGGTGAGGGATTGAAGCAAAACATTTGTATTTTAAATTAAAACCATCACTTCACACTTCAAAACAAAATGCTTCAGCCCCCGTACACACGCCTTCATTTCATATGACACTCGACACCATGCCACCCCTCTCGCAGTCACGTGCTACCAAAGAAAAAGGCAAAAATGAGGGAAGAACGAGAAACCCTCAGCGGTCACCAACCAACATCACAGCAGGCGGTCGCAAGGCGGGCGACCAAAGACACGAGCCAGCCTACCTGCCCGAAGCCTGACAGAGCGGCCGGGCAACCGCAAACGCACAGGGACGTATCGGCAGCCACCCGCGCAACCACAACGGGAAGGCAGCACCAGATACTTCACCTGCCAGCACGGCAGTCTGTTAATCCTGGCAGGCCGAAAGGACAGCCGCATCCGAGAACAAACTCACTAGGCCAAGATGGACCGAAAATAAATCAACTCACGCAAAGCTGGTGGACAGGGCTTCACGAGCCGCATAGAGAAACAGAGCCCCCTCTCAAATCACCACTTAACATCTCGAGAAAAACAAAAAACAAAGAATTGTAAGTAATCCCATCAAATCAAGTGTGATATATCGCGATGGGCCGAGCTCCCGTAGGAAGTGAAATTAGACAGTTTGTAAAAATAAAAGCAGTTACAGTTCCTCACAAAGCTCTTCAATATGTCTGCTCTCGAGTTCATCAGCAAATGAGTCCAAAATTAGTTTTGAAGAGAATAAGCGCGTAAATCATTCGACCTGCTGTTCCACCAATATTTATCTGAACTGTAGTGATGTAAATAATTCACGAAAAAAAAGGATCGCGATGTCGGAAAATGAATTCTGGAATGCATAGAAAAATATATTTATTGTACAAAAATGAAAAAAAACGTCAGAAAATTAAGTTGAAAAACAAAACCATGGAAATATATCTAGGTAGATAATAAAATATATAGCTTGTAGTTCACCGGTGTAGAATATAAGTTTTCTTCTGTGGTATATACGCATTTTTAGTGTCAATTGAACGTAGACAACTGGCGATAGAATTTAGTAGAGGTTAAAATAATACGATTTCGAGATAAGGTCATTCACCCAATAATTATATTATGCCCCGTTTCGCGATAAAGTTCATATAGTGTCAGGTGTTTCCATTCCAAATCTTTGTGTGCAATAGTTACAAATTTATATGACCAACTGGTCATGTGACATGTTCAATGAGCTCTCGTAAATTTCAATAACACTTCATGTAAAGTCGATTTCGTGATAAGGTCATTCGCCCAATAATCTACTTTATGTCCCGTTTTGCGGCTAAGTTCATACAGTGTAGTGTATTAACTTTTCGAATCTGCGTGTGCAATAGGTACAAATTTATATGACCAGCTGGTCATGTGTCATGCCCAATGAGCTCTCATAAATTTCAATAACACTTCATGAAAAGTCGATTTCGTGATTAGGTCATGCACCGAATAATTATTTTATGTCCCGTTTCGCGGCAAAATACATACAGTGTCATGTTTTTCCTTTTCAAATAGTCGTGTGCAAAAGTTACAAAATTATATGACCAACCGATTATGTGTCATGTCCAATGAGATCTCATAAATTTTAATAATTCATGTAAAGTTGATTTCGAGTGTTGTCAATAAATTGTTGTGTAGCATTCAAGTCTGCGTAAAAATGCGGTATTCTATTTCAGGTAATTACAGTCCAATTTTGAAGATTTCCATGACCTATTGGTTAGGTGACACGTTTAGTATGTCCGATGTACGGTTATAAATTTCAATTTTATTTCATGTAAGGTACATTTCATGTGTTGTCGATAAAGTGTCGTGTAGCATTGAGGTCAGAATGCATTTGCAGAAAATTATAGTCCAAATGTCAGGATAGTATGTTTTTCTTTAAGTGGATATAGGAGTGCAAAACGACCGAACGCGTGAATAGAGGAATGATTGAACAAACCGTCACCAAACCAACTCAAACCTATGACAAAACAAATCATGCGATGGATCGATAAATAAAGGGAGACGAAGGCAAGTCGTTTCTAAGCGACAATCACTGACTCAGGTCAGAAGCCCGCAAGTCGTTCCTAAGCGACAATCACTGACTCAGGTCGGACGCGGAAAAAAATTTGAACATCGGAATTTATAATGTTAGCTTTGTCGTGGCAACTGTACGGACAAGTGCCTTGGAATAAAAGGCGAACAGCAGCCCACTTTAACCCCCGGGAGACAAAGCGTGGGATTACGAGAGAGTAAAACCGAGCATCATGAATTTCAAAACCGTTAACCCCAATTTACCGACCAAGCAGAATAAAATACCCGCAAATCATGTGGTTCAAAACGCGTTAAACAAAAAAATACAATAACAAAAAATAACGTATCATGGCCACAATCCGAATAATTGTCTTTTGATCAAATGTAAAATGTAGTGTGTCTGATGTAATTATTAGAGTGATGAGTATCCAAGTTCAGTTTATTGAAAAAATTCTTAGAAGAGGTGGAAATATGTAATTAATAAGATGTGTAAGGGGTCAACCTGTCACCTGCGTGTGATATCTACTATGTCCATATTAATGTGTAAGGTTATTCCTGTCACCTTCGTGTGATATTTTACTATGTCCATAATAATGTGTAAGGTAATTATTCTATGAGTCATGTCTCCCGAATTGTGTAATTAGATCACAGGCTTTGTTCCCTTTTTGCCTGTTAGTTCAACGGTACCTTGAACCAACATACGCTGAAATGAGCAAAAATAATACAAGGAAACTAGTAGACTGTCTCTATCCCATCTTTCCGTGGCATCCTGTCAAT
>SDVV010042885.1:0-10298 GCA_016164225.1 Gammarus roeselii
AACCAACCTCGATACATATAATAATAATGATAAAATTCAAAATTTATCACCATGAAAAAGGGCAGAGAAAAATAATAGAGCCCAAGCAAGAAGAAATACTAGAATACTAAAATAAAGTGTTAATGATCTATAAAATGAATAAGCATCCATCCACCCCAAAGCTCGCCTTGAATACCAATGCTGAGCAGTTTACTAACTAGGCGCTTGTGGGGGGAAATTATCAAATGCTTTTTGAAAATCAAGGCAAGTTATATCGATTGGAGTTTTTTGCCGTGGATTTCTATTATATACTTGAAAAAAAGTAGCTGGTTCGTTTGACAGGAACGGTTGTGTCTAAAGCTACGCCGAGAGTCGTCAATCAGTTTGTTTGATTCTAAGAACTCAATAATTTTAGCCGTTATCAAACTTTCCAACAATTTGCCAATGACTGAGTCGAGACTAATTGGACGCTAATTGCCGGGACTCTTTTTGTCCTTTTTCTAAAAATTGGCCTCTTTCCATTTAGAGGGGCAGGTGCCATTTGTGAGAGATTGGGTGAAAATGTTTGATAATTTTTTGCCGATTTCGTTTCAAGTCTTATAGAATTCTAGGATGAATTTGGTCTGGACCTAGAGATTTGGTGACTTTCAGTTTATCTATATATTTAATAACTTCGGCGGGTGAAAAGTTCACTGTGCTGAGAGCTTCAATTCGTCTTTCCGCAATGATATCCTCAGGATTAGGATTATTCTGATTCTCTAACGTAAATACAGAACAAAAGTATTCATTAAGTAGGACACTCATTTTGGTGTCGTCCTCTTCTAGTTAACCAACATCGTTCTCGAGAGGAGCAATTACAGATCTTGATTTTTTACACTCGAAATATAACAAAGAAAAAATGTTTCGGATTAGTTTTGGTATTAGCGGCAATTTCATTTTCAACCTTCTCCTCACGTTTCTGGACCCTCTTTAGATCTCTTCTGCTGATTTTGTATTCATTGTTTACATGTCGTCATGTGGATGTTTCTGTTTTATCGAATGCTTTGTTTTCTTTCGTGACTGAAGACGCTGATTGGCTACTGTTCGCCTGTTTTTGCGCCGGATATGCTCATGTTCGATATTTTAAAGTGCAGTCAAGAAATTGTTAAGCGATTGATTGACATCTTGTTCGAGGGTTATAACTGCTGACGCCATTAACTCTCTTAAGCCGTCAAAGTTGGCTAATCTAAAGTTAGGGACTTTTTCGCAGTTTGTTGACGTTTTCAACTCGAGATCTATCAAAAACCTTATAGAGTTGTGGTCGCAGGTTCCGAATGGTTTGCCCACTTCGACGTTCGTGGCATGTGAGTCGCTTGCACAAAATAAGAGATTTGATTTGAGCCTCATTTCCATTGGAGCCTCAACGTGAGTCATAATAGGCTCCCCCGTAGAGCGCGACCGTCGTCGATTCCGGTAAATTCGCACGGCCTCACGTGCGAAAATATTAGTCATGTCAAGATGAAGTCGGTACACATTTCAATAGTGGCATATTCGCGTACTAGCGCGCACAAGAGAGTAAAGAGTTAACGCGTATCTTCGTAAAATGTGTTGTCATTTCTGTGCGTAATGGGGTGGAGAGACCACCTCACTTCACTTGCACAGGTGTTTGGGTTTACACAGCTTCGTATAGTCCGGTGTTTTCCGAAAGCGTACAAAATAGGAGATCAAGAATATTGCTACCTCTTGTAAGTGTCTTCACCATTTACGTCATGGATTTAGCGTCTGCAAAATCAATCAGACGTTGGCCAGTGGCAGTGCATTCGTTAGTTTCCCAATCAATGTCGGGGATATTGAAGTCTCCGAGCACTGAACTGTGTTGTGTTGTGACGACATCGATAGGGTGTTGCAAAGGTCGTCATCTGCAACATTGCTTTTAGAGGGTCGATAGACGAGGGTGATTTAACATTTTACATTTTTTATGTTTACCGACTACTTGGATTGATACTATGTCGTGTCTGCTGTTAGGGATAGTGACTTCTAATATTTGCAGAGTGTTTTTCATGAGAAACAGCACTCCTTCGCCCTCGCGGCCTTGTCTATCTAAGTGAAATAGTGAGTAACCGGGGAGAGTAAATTCGCCTGAATAATGCCTGGTGCTCAATTTCATCCACGATTCTGTGATTGCTATTATGTCGATACATTCATTCATTGCAAGGATACCTAGTTCGTCGATTTTGTCTCGGAGACTTCACAAAGTAACATTTGAGAGTACCGTTAGACACATTAACTTGATTTCCTTGACTTAATCTTCTTCTACTATGAGGCCTTGTGTCGGAGCCAAAACTTTTGTTTTCGGTTACTCGGGTTGTACGAGCGGAGCGGCGACTATTGCCTCTAACCCGGACTGGACTGATAACAAGAACTTTTTTGCTAGGACCTGCGGTGATTTTTTGATGGGCTCTTGTATTTGTTGTGTATCTAAGATAGTGTTGAAACGGGTGGAGGCCGTTGGGTCATCTCGTCGGGTACTGCTGGCGGAGTTGAGGGTATGATATCGAGTACGTTTTTTGACTTATTTTCACTGACAAGACCAGCGCCTATGTTTTTAAGGTTGTTTCCGATGGCATCAAGTCCATACGTGTTTATGCGAGTCTTGTTGATGGTTCTATTAAAGTTATAGTACTTAGGGTCAATCGTCGTTTCCCAATGATCAGAGAAAAGAATTTTCTGTGCTCTGCAGAAAGTTGCTGGGCGATTGTTAGGAAAGATCATCTTGCTTAAGTTGGACTAGACCAACTAACACACCGCATAGTCCACCTAGAGCCCCTCCGGGCGTCTGACGAAACATAATTATATGAATTATCCAAAATTTATTACCATGAAAAAAGGGCACAGATAAATAATAGAGCACACGAAATAAGAAATACTAAAATAAACGTTAATGATCTATAAAATTAATAATCATCCATCCACCCCAAAAAATTACCGAAGAGCCGCGAATAAGGAAGATTGACTGAGGAGCCGAGTCTCGACTCAACAATGTGAAGCACTCGTAATGAAACGTCAGAGAAGGAACAATGAAGCAGACAGAATAAGGGGAACCGTGTAAAACAACATGTAGTTTTCCAAGTATTGGATATCCCTTTCAGAAAACAATAAAATTAGATTTTCCTGCCCAAAAATATTGCATTGAATACAAGTTTTGTATGAAAATGTGCACATTTAATAGCACCAAGAATCACTGCATTTCGTTATCAACCCTCATTCAGGAGTTGCACATAACACAACTCAGAGTAACACGACATGATTGGATGCTATGGTTTCGGTGTCGCCATTTCTAAAGTCGGATTTTTTTTAAACCAACATCAACTGCACGATACAAATGAAACCGCTGAATTTGAAAGTGCCTAATGACCAATAAATGAAGCGAACACCTCATCAGTATTCTGAAGTACTCCATTAATGACGCGTGGCACGCGCAGAATCGCGGAGGCGATTGTTATATCATCGTCGCGTGCTATTGGGCGAGAGCAAAGAAACATTACGACGTAAAAAACAGCACCAGCTACTATAGCTACTATTAATAATGAGGTGGTGGCGTGGCACACGAGCCAAACACAAGGAGGCGGAGGGATGCCTTGGCTGTCATCACGATGACACGGGCTGACAGGCAGCTATGACACGGGCTGACAGGCAGCTATGACACGGGCTGACAGGCAGCTAAGGCACACTTGTTCGCGTGGACGGCTCTCTTGACGAGCCATGAAATACGATATTACAAGACGTGGGGGCATGCATGGTGGTTAGGGGGGATGGGGGAGAGAGGAAGAGGGCTGACCGCATGTCAAGCAGTACAACGGCAAGTTTGTATAAATTAAATATACAAAATTAGACCTTTATTAGCATTTTTCACGGTGTCACACTTTTATGCGGGCATGAAAAGTTGCAATGCTGTACTTGATAAATTGATTTTATAATACAATTGAAGCCACATTTAAGAAAAGGTAGTAAAGCAGTTCAATTAAGAACAAAACTATTACTAAATGAGAGAACAACTGATGCGTAACAGCCAGTAGACTGAATAACAGGACACTCAGCTTTTTTTCCCATGAATTTAACTGCACACCAAGTATCGCATTTGATGCCAGACAAAACAAGCTTTCAACTCGAGTCGTCAGCCACAGCGAGCGATCGTTCCTCTCACCCTCGTTTGTTAGTTGAAAAGAAAGAACATTGCACAGAGAAGTTCAGTATGGATTTAATATACGAAGATTGTCAACTATGAAGATTGGACTCGTTGAATTCTCCACAATATACGTAGTAAATAGTACGTGACGGCTTACGTGACGCTTTGATTCGTGATTCCCTGCGTGGCGCTCAGATACGTGGCGCTATTATTCGTGACACCCTTCGGGTTGCTCAGCTACGAGTTTGACGCAGAATCCGACGGGAGGGCGAACAATTATTGGAATCGAGGATCGAAATCTTTTTGAACAATGGGTGACAATAACCATGGCTGACACTAACCATACATGACAATAACCATGAACAATAACCATGAATGACACCAACCATGAATGACACCAACCATGAATGACACCAAATATGAATGACACCAACCATGAATGACACAAACAATGAAAGACACCAACCATGAATGACGCCAACCATGAATGACACCAACCATGAATGACGCCAACCATGAATGACGCCAACCATGAATGGCACTAACCATGAATGACACTAACCATGATTGACACTAACCATGAATAGCACTAACCATGAATGACACTAACCATGATTGACACTAACCATGATTGACACTAACCATGATTGACACTAACCATGAATAGCACTAACTATGAATAGCACTAACTATGAATAGCACTAACCATAAATAGCACTAACCATGAATAGCACTAACCATGAATAGCACTAACCATGAATAGCACTGACCATGAATATCACTAACCACGGATAGCACTAACCATTAATAGCACTAACCGTGAATAGCACTAACCATGAATAGCACTAACCATGAATAGCACTAACCATGAATAGCACCAACCATGAATAGCTCTAACCATGAATAGCACTAACCATGAATATCACTAACCATGAATAGCTCTAACCATGTATAACACCCACCATTATATTGAAAAACAGCGGCTCTGAGTTAACGTTTACACGCTAGTGCAAAGAGACCTAAACATTTAAATGAAGTCCACTAGGACAAACCTAGCAAAAAATAAGTGTCGTCTTCTTAACGATGTTCACCGAAATAATTAAATTCACCCTGATTCATGAGTGATTCGAACTGCAACGCCCCAGAAGGTATACCTTCTAGACGCACGTCGTCATCGAATACTGCATGTTAAACGAACAAAAAAGGGATATCCGGTTCGAAAAAATAGTTAAATGTGGCACTTCAGAACCGTAGACCGATACACCTGCCTGAAAAGCTGGCTCAAGGTCAGTACCGAAAATCCACTAACGAGTGATCATTTGTGCTATTTAATTAACGAATTAACGATTAACATAAGTAACGTGATGTAACGATAACGCACGGAAAGGAACGTTAACAAACGGCATGAATATAATCCACCATGAAAGGTTGATCGTCGGCCAACGACGCCCGAAAGGCGTCGTTGACCTCACTGAGAATAAGCAGAACATCAGTAGGGTCAAGAAAATAAAGAGAATGGTGGGTCAAAAGCGAAAATATTCGTACGGTGTGAATAAAATAATGCAAGTCCAGTGAATGTTGAAGCAAATCAAAGAAATCGTGCATGAGAGCATGTGATATTCCTACCATCTAAAGTGCAAAACAGGGAAGCCCTTCAAAGTAAACTACTCCATCCACAATGCAGTCTGCGCGGTCACCGCTTCATCAGAAGCAGCCGATGACAAGCACTACCAAGAGAACCACCGCAAGCATCATCGCTAACGACAGCAAACGTACAGAGGCGGTGACGCAACAGCCAGCAGACTCAATAACAGGACAATCATTATTAATAATATTTAAAGAATTAGCTTTGGCGACAGTAACAGCAGCAATGCCGCGGCAGTAGCAGCAACTGTAGCAAACCCAGTAGGACCAGCATCCCGGCCTACAGAAGGCACTGTAAGCTATGAGCAGTACTTGTTCCCCATAGTGCCCGCCCAGCCTCCACCCCCTCCTCCACCCAGGCCTAATTTAGAGTCAGTAGCGTGCGTGCGCTCGCCCTGTTAGCAAGCGGCGCACGTGCCGGCCTCTTCACAGGAGCGGCGCGCTGCACCTCAGGCGACACCACCTGTAACGCACAGCCCATCATCTACTATAGAACTCAGGTAAAGGCATAAAAACAACACAATTACACGGCCGCGTGTACCAATTTGATGGAACCATAGGCCTAGTTTGATGCAAGGGTATTATTGCATATGACGCCTCAAAACCTGCACGGCATTGTTAGTGCTGCAGTATGGATTGATGGTCTTCCTGAAACACCTGCTGAGTATTGTTAGTGCTGCAGTATGGGTTGATGGTGTTCCTGAAGCACCTGCTGAGTATTGTTAGTACTGCAGTATGGATTGATGGTCTTCCTGAAACACCTGCAGAGTATTGTTGGATGGTGTGGTGACAGTGGTTCTGAAACACCAGCACGATATTGTTGGTGTTGCTGTATGAAGTGGCGGTAGGGGTGCTGCAACACCTGTCCGTTGTTGTTGGTGCCATTGTTTTGAGTGGTAGTGGTGATGCTGCAACGCCTGCAGGGTGATCTTGTGCATGGAGTGGTGGCAGCGATGCTGCAACACCTGCAAGGTGTTGTTCGTGCTGCTACGTATGATGGTGGTAGTGGTGCTGCAACATCTACACGGTATTGATGGCAATGGTGAATTCCATGAGTTTGACAAAGATTATTGATGGTGATTAACCCTTGCACGAAATGCAAGCACAAACATGGTGTGCCATATCGTAGTACCCCAATTCTACAGAGTACGACAAGCACACCCTTTCGCAGTGACCGGTGTAAACTATGCTAGCGCGCTGTATGTGGAGAACGGTCTGCAGAATGTGAGACAATAGACTACGCTGTACCCGTGCATCCACTCCAGCAGAATATCTTGTAATCGTCATGGATTTGTCAACAGAAGCTTCCATTCGAACGCTCCAGCGTTTCCCAGCTCGTCGCTCTATCCACAGATGTTGACCTGTGATATATTGTACAAATTTTGTCAGCTCCTCCTAGGTATTGAAATTTCTGGCGAGGCATCGCAGGGTTCGAGGAACTTCGAATCAAAACAAGTGCAAATGGCGGTTCATTCAAAGCCGAGCACCACGGTTTGAAAACTTCGAAGGAAGGATTGTGCAGTTAGCAAAAATCAGTTTACAGAAAACTCTGCAAAGAGCTATGGTTACATAAGCGTATAGCAGAAGGTACTCGAGAGATCGAAGATGATCTCGAAGACAGGCCTCTGACTTCATTTTGGATTCTGTCCTTGATCCCCAGCAGTTAACGCCAGCCCAGCTCATGCTTGGGTACCGCTTGGACAGTACACCTGCAGTTGTACTGGATCTAAAAGAAGAGGATGACTTGACTATGGTCAATACAGAAACAGTATCACGCCAAGAATTAAACGACTGGCGGCAATTCGTTTCGTCTCCAGTGAGCAATACTGTCCAGTTTCATGCAGATGGTACCATGATCAAACGGAGACTGGGGGCGAGTAATTGAAGTTTACAAGGGAATCGATGACAAAGTCAGAAACTTGAAAATAATCATCAAAGGAGGCCTCACAAGTAAACCGGTGACTGTTCTACCTCCTCGAGATGAAAGCAGAAGAACTCGACAAGAAAGAGCCCTCAACTCAGTAGATCGAGCAACATTTTTCGTTCTCAACGGACGGAGCAAGCCTCTACTGCTAACGCTGACTTATGTAGAATCACCCGAACTTGGTCAAGTTCCCGAAGAGAAACTGATTACAGGGTGAAGCAGGGCAACATACCTGCTACCACCCATGTCCGAATATCGTAGGCATTAACAAGCAAACCGAATACGGCTATGCCTTTACGGGCGACTGCAGGATTGGAAGCGTACCGGCACTCAGTTAAAATAAGTGACGATACACTTTATGCAGTAGGGGAGTGAGTAGGATATTTCCTACTACCTACCCACATGGTGCATCAAGTACAAAAGTTAGAAGAACGCAACAATTGAACGCCATGTAGTAGTAGATTCTTCTATTTCCCAGCGGAGCCTCAACGCGAGGTCAATACACGCTCCCCAGTAGGGCACGAAGATTCGTCGATTCTACTCAGCTTCGTGCGCGAAGTTGAGTTACAGTTCAAAATTAATACGCAGGAATGACAGCGAGTTCATGAACAGAGATGCTTCAAACCTCGTTAGTTTCACGCGACTTCGTATGGTCCGGTATGTTTTCCGAAAGCGATCACTTTTTTCAGGTAGACTGCTTTTGTGAGCAGGCGTTGTAGGTTGCACGAGGGGCTCAAGATGGCTAGTCGGGCTGCTACGAGTGAATCACCTTCCATAAGTGTTTCACAAAAATTGCTGCTTGGTGGCAACAGGGACATGGTGGTGTGTCCGGTCCCATGTCTACGTCCATTATGTGATTGTGGGTTATCCACGTGTATCCCGTGCATAAACGGTTAATGAACACTTAGTCTCTTCCATTAAAAAATCTGGTGTTCCACGCTCGCACGGATGGTTTACCTGTATATATTACATAAGAGCTGGCAACCCCTCGTGGTTCGCGCACCCTAGTGGTGGAGTTAAGAAACTGAGCCAGCGCGTACACCGCTTTCTTCGTTTGTGTATAGTTATAAGTCATGAGCGAAGTTAATTAACGTAATTCTTATCTTAATTGTAACAGAGTGTCAAGTTGATACTAAAAAAACTTACATTCTGACCAGGGCAGTGGCACGTCATTATCCAAGAAACTGCATAACTAAGACACGGAACTCTGCTACGAGAGTCTTATTTTATCAATTATAAAGTTCATGCAACCTACTACCCATGCAGCCCTTAGAGGTACCTCAGTAATTCTTCCTGGAAAAACGGTTTTTGAAAATTCCTGTAAATTTTTGTAAAGGTCAGACAATATCCTAATGAACAAATAGTAGGCCAAATAATAACAGCCGTCACCCAAGAGTGCTACACCAAAGAACAGACATATCGTGGCAGACCAGAGTCCTGGTAGCTAAAGGGTACTTGTTATTACAGTTTGGTTGATTAAGTAAGACGTATTGGGCAAACTGCCAACATCCCAAAGCCACATGGCAACGTCCACGCTTCAACATGGTATAGGAATGAAAGGAACAGAAGTCAATGCATCAAATCAAGTGGATATGCATGCCAAGGTAAATTCGGACCTGTGTAGATTTTTTATTAGATTCTCACTTCCAACAGAGCCTCAACGCGAGTCATAATAGGCTCCCTCGTAGGGCTCGATGATCATGGATTCTAGTAGGCTCGCACGCCTTAGTGTGCGAGAAAAATAACGCTGTTAAAGTTAGAAAATTTAAGCAATGTCAGACGCACGCTGGTGCGCACGAAAAAAAGGCTCAGACGAACCGGATCTCCGTTTCCAATCATTAAGAACTTCATGAGTAATATGTACGCACGCTAGTGCGTACAGGTAGCATCGTCGAGACCGGTACAAGGTTTACGGCTAAACCGTCAAAGTCAGCTCCGACAGCAACGCAACACGACCTAGAACGCTACGCGGTCTAGGTCGATAATAGTACACTTCATTTATTAAGGTAAGACTCAAACGAAACGAATCCTCGCCTCCAATCATTTAGAACTTCGAGGGTAACATGTACGCACGCTAGTGTGCACAGGTATCATAGTTGAGACTGGTACAAGGTTTACGGCTACACGGACAAAGCCAGCTCCGACAGCAACACCACACAATATTTACAGCTATGTTAACAGTAGAAGTACACTTTGTTTCAGCAGGTGAGATAAAGACTTAGACGAAACGAATCAACGCCTCCAACCACTCAGAACTCCAGGAGTAATATGCACGCGCGCCAGTGCGCACAGATAGTATCGTCAAAGTAGTAGTAGTAGTAGTTGTTGCTTCACTTTTCCACCGGAGTCCCAACGCCAAGTTAATGCTGACTCCCCCATAGGGCAATTGAAGAGTGGCAGAGTAGGTGCAGCGTAGAGTCAGTGTAGGTTTACCGCAGTTACTAAGTAGGTTTACTGTAGTTACTAAGTAGGTTTACTGTAGTTATTTAGTAGGTTTACCGTAGTTACAAAGTAGGTTTACCGTAGTTACAGAGTAGGTTTACCGTAGTTACAGAGTAGGTTTACCGTAGTTACAGAGTAGGTTTA